>JAJOOH010000765.1:0-37825 GCA_029582605.1 Solanum gracilifrons
CCCATCACTAATCTAGATTAAGCTACACTAAGCTAGGCTATCCTAAAGGGATTCCACCCTTAAACTACACTCTTGAAAGAGTTTGTTCCTTTCACATTCCAAATCCATATAGTCTAAATCTTCCAAAATAAAAGAGACTACTATTTATACTAATAAAATAAACAAGACACTTATTTGACAATTTTACCCTAAATGAGGTAAGGGCCTTGTTTGGTTGACTTCTTTTGTGAATTCTTGAAAATAAAGTAAAGAAGACACTTCTTTGACAATTTTACCCTTAATGTGGTAAGGGCCTTGTTTGGTTGTCTTCTTTTGTAAATTCTTGAAATGATGAGATGACCATTTGCACAAATGGCCTGTTTCTTCTTTCTCTTCACTTAGATGGACCTTCCACACATTGTACTTCTTGATTTTGTGTCCATCAAGCTCCTCTAATGCCTTTACGTGATCCATGCTATGCAGGTTGTTATCAACAAGTCTGGTGTTGAATTGGGAAAAGTGCCACTTCTTGGTTAGAGAAGGGATTGTACTGGGGCAAAAATCTCAAGAAATGGGCTGAAAGTTGATAGAGCTATGGTGGAGGTCATTGCAAATTGCCACCACCCATCACTGTGAAGGGAGTCCGAAGTTTTCTTAGACATGTCGAGTTTTATAAAAGATTCCTCAAGGAAGTTTCTTAGACTGTGAGCCCCATGTGCAGTTTATTAGAAAAGGAGGTGAAATTTGATTTTGATGAACATTGTCCGCATGCATTGGATCTACTAAAGAAAATGTTGACTGAAGCGCCTATTTTGATCGCTCCGAATTGGGAGCTACCTTTCGAGATTATGTGTGATGCAAGCGATACAACGGTTGGTGCAGTCCTAGGCCAGCGCAAGGATAAGATGTTTCACTCCATCTACTATGCTAGTAAGACTCTGGATGCAGCACAATCTAACTACATTGTCACAGAAAAGGAGATGTGTGCGCTAGTGTTTATTTTTGATAAGTTTCGATATTACTTGGTGGGCACCAAGGTTGTTGTTTACACTGACCATGCCGCGATCAGGTATTTATGCAACAAGAAGGACGCAAAGTCGAGGTTGATTAGATGGATATTACTCTTCTAAGAGTTTGATCTAGAAATTAATAGGAATGGGAAAAAACTGGAGGGTAAAGGATGTTTCCACCTGGGACTTCAACACATTAGAGGCAAAATCTAAAACATGAGGCTCGGTTATGTATGTGCAATGAGCCTTTCTTATTCAAGAAGGGACTTAACCAGGTGGTGCGAATGTGTATAGCAGAGAAGGAAGCAATGCAAGTAAATGAGAGTTGTCACTATTCTCCATATTGTGGGCACCACGGAGGCGTGCCCACAACTCATAAGTTATTGGAATTCGATTTATGTGGTCCTACTTTATTTAAAGATGCTACAATTTTTGTGAAGGGTTGTGACCAATGCCAGAGATTAGGCACTATTTCTAGAAGGCATGAGATGTTGGTAAGCAACATCTTATAAGTAGAGATCTTTGATGTATGCGGGATAGACTTCATGAGACCTTTCCCAATGTCCTATTGTAATCAGTACATACTTGAGGCGGTTAAATATGTGACTAAGTGGGTTGAGACTATTGCTTTACCTACTAATGACGCAAAAGTGGTGGTAAAGTTCATTCGAAAGCACATCTTCACTAGGTTCAGAACTCCAAGGGCCGTGATAAGTGATGGAGGTAAGCATTTCATAAATATTTTGGTATGAAATTTGCTGGCTAAATGTGGAGTGCGACACAAGGTAGCCACAACCTATCATCCTCCGACTAGCGGTCAAGTGGAAGTGTTCAATAGGGAAGTGAAGTAAATTTTGTAGAAAATTGTGACTAGACAAAGGAAATATTAGACTGACAAGTTAGATGATGCTTTGTGGGCATACAGGACTGCATACAATACACCGATAGAGACTTCTCCTTATCAAATGGTGTTTTGGAAAGCATGTAACCTTCCTGCGGAATTGAAGCATCATGCATACTGGGCTATAAAGAAGTTGAATCTAGACCCTGAATTAGCGAGCAAGAAAAAAATAACACTGCTTCATGAGTTAGAGGAGGTCAGGCTCCACCCATAAGAAAATGCCAAGCTATACAAAGAGAAGACTAAGAATTGGCATGACAAGCATATTGTGTCACACACCTTTGAGCCTGGCCAATGGTGTTACTATTCAATTCAATACTAAAGGTGTTCCCTGGAAAACTTCGACCTAAGTGGAGTGGGCCGCTAGGGGTGGTGAGAATGACCCAACATGGAGCTATGAAGCTAATAAATAAGGATAAGAGCTCCACTTTTCTTGTAAATAGGCATAGAGTGAAACACTACCTTGGGAATGACATTGATCGTGAGCAAGAATCGCTCGACTTGAATGATGAGTAAGTCATGTGATGAGTCATGCCGCGACGTTAAATCAGGCGCTACATAAGAGGCAACCCGTGACCCCTTGCAATAGATAGGATTTTTTGTTTTCCTTTTTTTATTTCAATTCATAGGAATTAGTATAAAGTTATGATATATTAGGAAAATACAAAAGAATGAGTCATTCCATGACCAATCCTAAGGCGCTGGATGGGAGGCAACCCAACAGGCTAACACTAATTGGTGTTGTGCTGAAAATGTGCAGGGAATAGGGTTGGGGACTCATAACGTGTCGCACAGAAATGTGACAATTTTTCCTTACCAGGAATTAATTTTCTAAGGTCAGGTAGAACATTCCCTAACATGCACGCATCGCAGAATAGGCCAGCAATTTTGGATTCGACGAGAATAAATTTTTTTCGTCAAAAATAAAGGATCTCTATAATGGAGGCACACTGCGGAGGAGGGCACAACAATTTGTTTCTCTGGGAATTAAATTCATTTCGCAAGGCAGAACACTCCGTAATGGATCCACGTCGCGCTACCAGGTAAGTGCATTTTATCTTCATTAAGAAAGACAGGTCTTACCCATTTTCATTCAAAACACCTGACCCAAGTCCCTTTTGACCCCAAATTTCCGTCCCGAAAATCCATACTTTTATCCCCAAATAGCGATTTTCTTCCTCCCGTTCTCCCCTTGCAATTTTTCAAGCATCAATCCATAACATGAAGGCAATTCCACCTTTTTCTCTGCCGATTCTACTCGACTACAACATTCAAGGTATGTATTTTTGTATAATCTCTTGAAATAGTGGGGTGTTCTTGAAGCTTATCAATGATGTTTGATGTTTCTGTTTTGTGGGGGTTATGGGTGTGATTTGTAGTAGGGGAAGTGGTGTATGCTACTTTTTAATGGGCATTTCTAAGTCTTGAGTAGAAATTGCCGAATTGTTTGATCCTATGTGGGCATTAGGTAGAATGGGGATGTATGAACATGGCAGATGATGGATTGGGGATTATTGATGAGTAAAATTATCCAATTCATGGAATTTGAGTGTGTGTTGTGTGAAGTCTTGAGTAACACTGTGTGATTATTTCTCTGTGGGATTCTGGGTTTGTTGTGTACTTGTCAATGGTTGAGGTTGTTTGTATTTTACTGATATTAGTGGTAACTGAATGTGAAAGTTGGATGTGTTAAAGGATGGGTGTGTGTAGTTTTGGGTTGTGCATGTTAACAAGTGGGAAGTTTGAGTACCAAGAATCACTAATAGGAGTAGAGAAAGAAAAAGGTTCTAACAACACATCGAGGAGCACATCAAACCTCATAGCTACATATGGCGTCACAAAAGATAAAGTACCACTGGAATCAAGTAAAGCATATACACCCGGCTGGAAAACATTCAACATATCGGTAACCACATCCGGAGAATCCTCTTGTTCACTTCAGGTTTGGAGAGCATAGAATCGGTTTTTCTTGGGAGCATTGGATCCCGGACCACTAGGAGTAGCCTTCTTTCCCTCTATTTCTTTAGCCGCAAGCATTCTCCAATCCGTCATTTTGTGACCACTTTTCCCACAACCATAACAACCATCCCTGTAGGCTAGACACTTACCATCGTGCTTCCTTCCACATTTAGTGCAATTAGACATAGGAAATGAAGATCCAGTACTATTTCCTCCTTGAGGCTTAGTGTTAGACACCCTATCTTTGTTGAACTTAGGAGGAGCATTGGAGGAACCTTGATCGAAAAATGCTTGTCGGAATTCAGGATGATCTTGCCCATCGGACCTTGCATGCGAAAAGATAAAATCACAAATTTTAGCCCTTTTTACCTCTCTAGACTCTTCCTTGAGTTTCTCCTGCTCAATTTGTTGTGCATGTACCATGAGACGATAAATGTCCATATCATGAATGAGCATTGCGGTTCGGGACTCTTTAACCAACATTTCAGACACACTTGAAACGAACATACTCTTCTTGGCCCTTGAATCGACAACCATTGTTGGAGCATACTTGGACAATTGATTAAACTTTAGATCATACTCTTTCACACTCATACTCCCTTTCCGAATTTTAATGAAACCAAGCACCTCAGTTTCCCTCATCTCAAGGGGAAAGAACCTATCAGGAAAAGCGACCTTAAGCTTCTCCCAATCAAGAGGGCCCGCATCTCCGACCTCCCTTCTTTCCATTGGTTATACCAAATTTGAGCCACACCATTTAGTTGATAAGCTGCAAAGTCCGCCTTTTCCACTGGTGTAACCCCCATGATAATCAAAACCTCATAGACTTCATCGATAAACTCTTGAGGGTAGTCCTCAACTTTCGAACCATATAACTTCGGAGGGTTCATCCTAGTGAAGTCCCTCACTCTTGAAGATGTCGTATTCACACTTGAGCTTGCGGGAACCACAACTTCCCTATTGGCTTGTGCCATCACGGTTTGAGACAACACTTGTAAAACAGCCCTAAACTCCGCATTAGACACATGTTCGGCGAAAGGATCGACTGGAACTTGAGGAGCTTGGGGAGGAGCTTCTTGTTCCGCATTCTCTCGCACAATATTTCTAGCATAAGCTCTTGGGGTAGCCATATCTTGAAGAACATAGGATAAGGATTAGCAGAGAGACTTTATAGAGTTAAACTCTATCGCACGACTTAAGAGTAATGAAAGAAGTGAATTTTCCTAATCATCTTGTAGCCTGTCATTCATAAATGTGGTGCGCTTCACATGCATGAACAAGACTCTACTAGACGTGGCCTATAAGATATCCTAGGATCATTCTAAACCTTGCTCTCTAATTACCATGTTTATCACGACGCAGGGGTACTTCGTAGATATAACATGGCGTATCGAACGCCGAAGGATTCCATACCATCCACTTAGTTCTCATAACATAAGAAATAGAACAATAAGAGTGAAATAATAGTCCCAGTCCAAAACATTTTATAAAACGAAAAGCAGAAGTCTAGACTCTTGTCTCAACATAGCCATCTAATATGATAGAATGAAATTGGGCCTAACCTATACATCATGTCTATAAGAGAAAATACATGAATGGAAGTGAAAACAATAAACTCCATCCTTGAAGCATGAGGACTCACCAAAGTTTGAGAATCAATCAAATCACCCACTAGCCACGAAACTGAGCACCGTGAATATCCAACCGTACATTTGGGGAAAATGTAGGCAAGAGTATGCGTAATTACAAAAAAATGTACCAAGTATGATAGCCATTCATAAAACTTTTAAATCGTGCTAAAAGGGACATTGCATTTCAAACACATGCAATTGACCAAACTAAAACATCATATGAAGAAGTTATAAAACATAAGTCACAAATCATGGTCAATCCAAGCTAACTTTTTCTTTAAAACCATTGAACACATATGAGAATGTAACACCTCAAAAACCAGACCTAGAAAAAAATTGCAGAAAACTACCTGAAGAAGTGAATAACGACAGGGTTCACAGACCGTGATAGGGTCCACGGTCTATTGACCTACCCGTGTTCATGACTTGGAAGTCACCAGGCCCGGACGTAAGACCACGGACATCTTCACAGTCCGTGGCCTTAACGACGGGCCCTGGTGGAGTCTGTGACGTCTAGGAAGTAGCCTCCCTAGCCTAGCCCTCAGACACCCCTCGCCCAAGTAAGGACCACGGGGACCTTCAACATCTGTGGTCCTGAAGACATGTCGTGGGGGCGTTCGTGAGGCCTAACCAGTAGCCCCCTAAATCTTGAGCAACCAAACCTCAGCCCAAGTGAGGACAACGAGGACCTTCACGATCCGTGGTCCCTCACACGGGCCGTGGTAAGGCTCGTGAGATAGACCCTTTGCTCAGTAGTCACCAAGTGAAGACCACGACCCACTTCACGATCCGTAGTCCCTTTCACAATCCGTGAAGGTGGTCGTGGTCAGCCCCGTCAGCAGTTTAAGTCAGCGGTCTTTTTGTCTTTTCCTTTTTCTTGGACCCCTAAACTACATCGTTTTAATCCTAAACTATGTGGCTTTGATTATTTTTAGCCTAAAAACATAACTAGAACTTACCTGAGTCAGATCATTAATCAAAACATAGAAAATTAGAAGAGAAAGAGGAGAAATAGGTCGAGCAACCATAGTTCAAGAACGCAGCAAGGTTCCATCAGTTCCAGCCCCGAAATGGAAAGATTTCTTCGTGGAATTTTCCACCAGGTATGTGGGATTTCACTAGTGGGTTCGTTTCACCCATTAGGTCCCTACAATTCAGTTATATTCTTGATTCCCTATAATTAACTAGACCTAGTATTTCTAGAACATCAGCAGATTATCATGAATTAGTTATTTAAATGTTTCAAATTAGATTACAATGTTATTACTTGGTTTCTAGCATAAATTTCAGAACCATAGCTATGTATTACTTTAGTTCTTGAATTACACATGCTAGGTCAGATATTTCAATTATTTCGTATATTTCAGTTATTTCAGATATACATACCTCAGTTTTTGAATGTGTCATTATCAGCATATTAATGTGCATTCCCAGTTTGCTTGTCAGTTTTGAGCTATCCAGTATCTTACAGAATTCAGTCATAATGTGTTAATCATTTAATCTCTTAGGAGTAGCATAATACAGAGTTGGACTTGGGTCAGTCACCCATATAGTTCCAGAACTATGAGACACATAGGTTGTAAGTCCACTCTATGGGCATCATTTAGTGATCACGCCAGTCATGCCTCTATACTAATGGCAGGGTATATTAGGTCCTCTCGATGAGGCGTATAATCGCACTCCATATTTAGATCATGTGGTTTTAATATCGGTTATTACTAGCACCCACAGTCTAGACTCCATTGCATTGACCTATTATAAGCTAGAAACCTCAACCCTTAATACACCGTTGTATAGCAGAAGGTGAGAAAAAGAAAGATAGTCATTCTAACATTCCCGATAGCTTCTTGCTTATCAGATGTGGTGCACAACACATTTATAAATAGACTCTACTATACATGGCTTGCAGACTCCCTAGGATACGACGTTGCTCTGATACCAAGTTTATGACGCCCCAAACTCAAGGGGCCCAACTGACTCCTAATGCCAAAACTTAGGCCCGAGCTGACCCTACTAAACCATTTGCTACTAGCACAAGGCAGCTACACGCAATTAAGAAAACTAGCAAGTATATCTCGTCTCAAAACTAAGCCCTCGGCTGGCAAGGCCCTTATCAACTAATCTATGAAAGAAACAGCTAGTCCCATGAGATCATATAAATAAATAGCCAACTAGCACAGAAGTCCTGACTGGGCCGTCGAGGCCACCATGATATCTTTACTAAAACTAAATGCAGGTATATATCAATACAATACATCAAACAACTCAGACGCTTCAACAAACCAACAACATACGCCAGTATGGCCATAAAGTAGTTATACACCCCACACACTTGTTTTGAAGCCTCTAAGAGTAGTCAAGATTAGAGGGACAGGGCCACAGCCTACCTATAAAGATATATACAACAAAAGGAAACAAACCTCACAACTCTGGCAGCTCTGGAGGAAAGGGGCTAGCCAATCGGATAAAAGTCAATCCTGATGCTGAGAAGGTCTACTCGGTCGTCTGTCAGAACCTGCATGTAGGAATATTGCGCCCCCAAGGCAATGGGGCGTCAGTACAAAATAATGAACAGAGTATGCAAGGCAATAGACTATGAGAAGGTATCCTGATCTACTGAAATAATATGATAAATAAATCAAGGATAAGATAAGTGTACTAACCTGCTCCTAAATCTAAACTTGTCAAATATAATAAAACAACAACCTAACCAAGCTCCCATAAGCTCGACAGTTACAACCAGCACACAAGACCACCTACTCAGGCCCCATAAGCCAGGAAGGTGCCAATCAACTTATATATCTGTAGTCCCCTAACCCCGTAGGCAGTCACATAGCCCTTTTAGACATTAATATAGCCATGTAGGCAGCACATAGCCCTTTTAGGCATCAACATAGCTTATAGACAACTCATATCCCTCTTAGGCAACAACATGGCCCTGTAGGAAGTACATAGCTTTGTTAGGCGTCAATATAGCCATGTAGGCAACTCATATCACTCTTAGGCAACAACATGGCCCTGTAGGAAGTACATAGCTTTGTTAGGCGTCAATATAGCCATGTAGGCAACTCATATCCCTTTAAGACATCCATATAGCCTTGTAGGCAGAACATAGCCCTTCTAGGCATAGATCACATTCCTGGAGCTAACCACAATAACCCCAAGGGGAACAATAACAATCCAATCGCTAAAAGCGAGCAATTAAGTTATAAGCAACCTATACAAATAACCTCTAAGTCGTGTCCAACATAGGGACACTACTAACTAAATAAGAATACCGACAAGGGAGGATTATATCAACTCGAGCAGCCAACAATCAACAATAATGGCTACAAGTTTAACAAGGATAACAACCCAATTACATTGCTCCTAAGTTTTAAGGAAACATGTCGTAAGTAAGGAATAGCCTTAACATACTTTTCCAATTAATGCTCGAAAGACTGTATTTCCTTCACGAAAGTTGTTCCTTACGTCCTAGGCTTTGCAAACACTATATATACACAGCTGGTACGCACATATAAACAATTCATAATTAATCTTAAATCGGCAGATTTGCCATATTGTCCCAACTTGTCAAAACGTCCATATAAATTCATAAAAACAACCAAAAAAGGGTCTTGAGATGATTACCTTAGTTAACCAACTGTAAACCTTGAAAAAACACCAATAACTACAAATTTATATCTTTAAAAACAGCTAATAGAAGGGGAAAATGATTGCCACGTGAAGGGAATACGTTTCTTGGCACGGGGCAATGTTTAATGGTAGAAATTGTCAAAAACTAACCTTCATCATGCTAGAAGTCCATATGACACCTCTTAAGCTTTCTCTCTGGTTTGGAACTGAAATGAAATCTTTTCATAGCTTTAAACGTTAAATATACCGGCATACCATATTTTTGAGCCGACTCGTTGTTGCCCCGGCAGTCCCTAGTAAAACCTTCATAACTTTTTACTCTGATGTCGGTTTGATACGGGGTTTTGTTCGTTGCAAACTAGACTCGTAGGCCTTTGATTTAATGGGTGATACGATTTCTAAATATTTATTTATTAGGAGAAAACATCGAAGAAATTTGTCCCAAATGTTAGAGAAATCTTTAAAAAGGAACTTACGATAACTTTCACCAACTTCTATTTTGCCACTTACTTAACTTCAAAACTTGAGATACAACCCTTGAATACTTAAATTATGACATACCAGATCATTTTTAATTTATTAGTCACCGTCCTTGTCTTTCCACGAAGATACGAGTTAATTTAGATATTTTGAAAAGTCGGGGTGTTACATGGTCATCCCTCGCCGAATGGATCGGCGACATGCCGAATGGAACTGCTGCTAGACGAAGTTATCCTTATTTTAACTCAAGTATTGTGTAACTTTAGGCGGTACAGTGGCAACTTGGCGATTCTTCGAGTGACCTCGGCGATTACCAGGCTTTCATTTCTTCCTTCCTTTAGCTTGCTTTGTTCCTTTTTGCACATTAGTGTTCATTCTTTGTTTTTCAATCCAAATACCTAAAAAACAAAGGATTAACATCAGTTATTGGTACAAAATATGCATTTGAGCACACTAAATCTATTAATATAAAGCCCTAAATGAGTCTAAATCATGAACTCATCATTAGTCGCCATGAGTTTAGTTTTTTTATTCATAGAAACATCTTAAACACAATCATGTATATTTAGTTAGCTTTGTTTTCTATATCGACTAACAAGGAAAGTGATTGAAGCTGGAAAAAAAGCAAACAAAATTTACGTGATTGTATTGAAGATGTTTCTATGAATAAAATAATCTAAAGTCATGCTGACTAGCTCGCCTATTTGGTCGATGGAATAGAATATCCAGGCCCTTGACATCTTATTCTTGTTAAATCTATATAATTTTTAGCCCAGGAAGAAAATATTTGTTGAGCGAAAATATCCATTAAAATGATAGGTTATATAGGATGGTTAAAAGAGAACATGAACTTTTTTTGATATTTTTAATCTTCTAGTTTTCAGAAAATGTGCTTTCTTCCATGCTTCATATCCAAGTCCAAGACAATCATCTATGCTTTAATCACATCAGAAAAATGGGAGGAGAATTTATGTCACTACTACTTCTGAAATTTTGAGCAAAAGGAATCATCCTTCTATTGAAATCCTTCTTGATAAATTCCTCTTTGAGGCATTCAAATATTTTCCCAGTGGCCAAGAGAGAAGTACTTTTGCTAGTGTTTCCAAGTGTTAACTTAGGATTTTAAGCAACATTCGTCAGGATGAATTTGAAGAATCTAACGGATACCTTGCCAGGACCCTTGTTGGTAGGAAATCACAGATGTCAGACTTTCTGCTATTGCCGTTGGGATTGAAAATCATGGAGGTTTAGCAAAACTATCTATTTCGGGGAAACAACCTTTGTTGTGGTGTGACTGATGTTGGCCTCAAGGCTATCTCTTGAGGTTGCCCTACTCACAGAGAAATTTCTTCATGAAATGTGTCTTCTATTGATCATGAAGGCTTATCTAAGATTTATCATGACTGCCATCTGTTAGGGAAACTTAATCTTTTCCAATGCTCAAAATTACTGATAAGTCTTTGTGGCACCTTTAGTTTGTGTCAACTCGAAGTCATGTTTGATACACTTGACCAAGACCATGTATCCTTGGATTATTTATGAACTATTGTCCATATTACAAGGTACATTTGATTGTTCCCATCCTTGGAAATGAAAGTCAATAGTTCACCTTTACATGCAACCTTTAGAAATGCACTACCAAAACAAATTATCCTTTTTTGTGCTCAAAGACAAATATAAATTTCCATAAATACCTCTATCCTAGGAATTGTATTCTTGGATGTCCTAACAACCACAATAGTTCCTGAATTTGTAGACGGTAAATCCTTAGCTAATCATACAATCTAGAAAATTCCTCTACGAAATCACCCATATAATCATCATAACTTTTACTTTTGCTCTTCTACAACTTTTTTACTATTATACCGTCCATAATTCTTTTCTTCACAACCCTTGAATTTGATGGAGTCTGATGCTAGGCTCACTCATGATTCTCTCTTTGTAAGTCTTATTAATCTACTGCGGAGTACATTACTTTTTTCTTGTTCTTTTGCAACACTTATGGATAGGAAAATATGTCTTCAAAATAAAACTTACAGTATTACCATCAACACTTCCAAAAATATGCCAAGGAAAACCCTTCTTACACTTGGCCCTGATCCTCTCCTTTTCATTAGGTTTTTGTTTAAGGTTCACACCCTTCTGAATATAGTAATTTTTAGTGCTTCTCTGAAATCAACATTATTCACAAAAATCATATACAACTGAAATAAAAAAAAATTGGAAGTTGAGTCAAAATAGACCTTGGTAGTTGCATTTCTAGATTGTGGATCTACAACCTCATCAGACTCAACATGATCCCCTTCATCTTCACTAATATCACATTCAGGATCCAAGCTCTCAAAATACAGGTCATTCCCACCAAATTTTCTTCATATCTTCCCATGTTATTCTTATTAATATCTTCAAACCAATATCTATACCTACAGGACCACCAGATTGTATCTCCTCCATATTTATTCTAGAAGCTATCTTCACTTATTTGCTCTTGAATGTTTGGTTGTCTAGCTTTATCAAACTCATCATCCAAGTCACTTTAGTCATCAATGTTCTCATCAATATGATAAAGTGACTCAAAATTAAAATGTTCAACATCTAAATTTACATTGGATTCATCAGGTTTTTGAAGGTGGTAGGAAGAAAAGTTATTACCTTCACACTCATCTTCATCTAATTCCTTTAAAGAAACCTCAGGAGAACCAGTCTCGTTATTCTTTCCTTTCTCTACCATAGGTTGCTGATCTACTTCTATATTTGTATCAAAAAGATTTATCAGATCATTGAGGGGAATATACATCAGCCCTAGCATTTATAACAATATATAGGGGGCCTTACCGTTTTGGGAGTCAACAATTGGGATAGTTGCACCTTATTATCATCCTCAACAATTAAAGGAGTACTTATTTAATATAATGTACCACAAATACATTAACAAAGTCCCAACCCTTAGAGTTGTTATTAAATTTTAACACATCAACATCATTTAACATGTAATAACCACCTCTTTTGTTAACTTATCACCCAAAGGTTTCAACTTTATCAACTCTTAATTCTCTAGCTAATTTATTGAAAAAAAAAAGATATGTAGCCCATCCACATGTATTGCTATATTTTAAAAATAAAAAATTACATTGGCATACCTGAGTTCTGGGTCTTATAAGAAACAACCTCTATAATGCATTTGAAGCATTACAATTGCCGAAGACATAATGTTACAATGCCGGCAATGTATCGAGAATGCTTTAAAAAAAAAAGCGTAATTTATAAGTAATTATTTATGTCTTACTACAATTTAAAAAGCTCTATAATAATCCAATTGTACCACTAACAAGAACGAAATCCAATGCAATTGACAAAAAAAATATTTTAGATGAATTTTACGATAAAAACTCTAGAACACAACATATTCACAACAAATGTCATTGATGCATAACAACTTTACAAATTGCTATTTTGCGTATATAAGGCCTGTAACTAATCAAACTTGTTCCAAAAATCATACCATAAACTCTACAAAATTTCAAAGCCCTAAAACTGTAAATTACAACAAAATCCAAAATCAAACACAAAAAAAAAACTGCAAAAAAAAGATATAATATCAAGTTAACAAATATACAACTACAGAGTGAAATGTGAACTCATACACCTTAGAAAAAATAAAATAAAAATTGTGGTAATCAGCACTGGAATCAGGCCAAGTGGGAGTATGAGAGTCTGGTTGAAATTAAAAAGAAAGAAATAAAGGTATGAAAGAAAAAAGAAATTAGTTTTAACATGTCATTTCCTCTTTAACTTTTTAAAATGAAGTGGAAAGCTTCGTGGATGCATTTGTAATTCACGCACCACTAGGTAGTTCAAAAGAGGGTTTAAAAAATAGAGTTTCAGTGGGCTCGAGGGTTCAGTTAGCAAAGTGGTGAGTAGAAGGATCTAGGTGACAAATGAAGTCAAGCACAGGGGCCTCCCTGACCATTCATCCTTGTCACGACCCAAAGTATACCCTAGGCGTAACATGGCGTACAGGACCCTGAGAGGCCCAACACAAGCCACTTAGCATGCATAAAGAAGATAATAGAAAATCAAGAGATTTTAAAAGACAATTCATATCATAAAGATTTTTGTAAAACAAAGCGGAAGTCTATATAGTCTTAAAATCATCTATTACATCAACAGTGATCAGGACACAACCTTGGCATAACGTATAACATTACAAATGTAAAAACAAAAAGCAATAATAGGTTTGGTCATCTAAACATGAGGACTCACCAATCTTCAATAGCTACTAAGTAATCCCTAGCCACAGAGATGGGAAACTGGAGCGTCAGACCCTATATTTGGGAACAATGTAGGCAAGAGTATTCCTTAGTACAAGAATGTACCACGTATGATAAAAATGCACAGAGATATAAAATGATGCTAAAAAATATTTCATGTCATGCAAAGACCAAGTTTAAAAAATAATAAAAAGGTTAGAAAACATCATAGTAATCATGGTCAACAGCAAGTACAACTCATCTTTGAACATTTGTGAGATACTTCTTGAAGTAGCCTTAGTTTATCATCATTAATGTAGGAAGTATACTTAACTTACAGAGAGATCATGTGAGCTATAGCATGGAATCTAATGTCTGTCGCACACCGAAATGGGTTGTCCTTAGTTGTCAAGGTAAGAACCTAAACTTCTAGCTTACGTGGATCCATTAGCTAATGTCTATCTAAAACAGTCATCCTATGGGGGCACATAGGTATGAGATAAGCAGATGCTACTAGAAACACGACCTCTAGCTACGGGAGAGCTTCAATCTTAATGATAACAAACAAGGCCTACGACTCAGTTATAGATATGAGACATTCAGACCCATTAGGAGGTTCTTTAAAAAAAGAAACAAATGCACTTAATAGGCTGAATCTGAATGATTAAGATTCAGACCAAAAAATCAAACATACTTAATCGGCTGAATCTAAATGATTAAGATTCAGACCTCCATTAAGTGCCAATAAATTGTTGGAAAAATGATTCTAGTATCTCCAAAGGAATTAATTTATTTCCTATTATACTTGAAAGAGAATATTATTTATGTCCTAAATATTTCTCGCCATAAATAACATGTATTGCCATTATTAATATCTTTTAATTAGCCATTATTTTCTTTCATAAAATGGTTGTTGCCAACGACTCTTTGATGAAATTAATTGCCTTCAATTCATTGATGGTATTCAATGCCTTTATGATTTTTTTGACAATTTCAACCATTGATACATTAGAGAGGTTACTAATTTTCCTATATAAATATAAGTCGTATACATGTGGCGTGGGAGAGAAGAAAAGATAACCATTCCTCTTTTAATAGATTCTTATACTAGATTCTCCTTCTATTGAATATTTATTAGTTTCTGGCTCCTAGTTTTACACTAAAAGAGCTTGTTGAATCCTGGGGATACAGCTATACCAGGTGAAATATCCTTAAGGACAGTGTCTTTCGATGCGCCTCAAGCTATGAGAAATTTCTATAAGATTTCATGGTGAAGTACAAGCTTTGGTGAATTATGTAGAAGTGTTCATGATAGAGGTGTTTTGCATAAGATTTCCAACAACCTTAAAGATATTTTCAACTTTGCTCTTTCAAAAAATACTACCTCCCTCTCCAAAAATAATCATGAAGAAGATTTTATCATTCAAGTCTCTCTTGTACAAATTTCCCCATGATGCTTGTCAATTGTATGGACGTGATTTGCAAAAGCTAGCATACGGATGATTTTTTTAATTGAATTTGTTAAAGTTGTTTTAAAAGTGAAAAGGTAGGCAAAAAGTTGGATTTCAAAATTTATTGAAATAGGGGTACCAGTTGTGTGATTTATTTGTAAGAGAAAAAAAAAGAGAAAGAAAGGGAGAGTGAAATTCTAGTTGGCCTGAAGGTGCGCTACTTAATTGATGTCCAACTGTGATTTATTTGTAAGAGAAAAAAAAGAGAAAGAAAGGGAGAGTGAAATTCTAGTTGGCCTGAAGGTGCGCTACTTAATTGATGTTTCCTACTTGGATTCTCCTTCTCGAATTTGATATATAAACTAATAGATAAGTCCTTATTATGGTTGATCTTTGAACTCATGCGGTTGTGCTAATAAGCTAAGGTATGTACTGCACTTCTTTGCTATTTTAATGGATATGTATGTGGTAAATTAAGTTATCATGTCCCTTATTAAAGAAGATGATTTGAAAAACTGAGAATCTTGGTAAGTAAAAATAAACTTTATTAAGTAAATTATAAAAAATTGTGTGGTCATTTTTTGAGCGAATCTTATGCCTAATATGTGAAAGTGAGAGATTGGTGTTAGACTTTGGTGTGTAATGACCGGGTTCCATCGTTATAGGGAAGCCAACGGGGGAAAATTTGGGGCCAAAAAACTTTTTCGTAGTATTTAAATTTTCTCAACCTAGTCTAGATTTTGATGAAATCGGAGTATTTAAGATGTAGGGAAATCTGGTAAAAATTGGGTAATTTATTTATAATTTTGGTCACATGAGTGGTTAGATAACTTGTTAAGAAACCTGTACGGCTTTACAGAATTGAATTCGTGCGAGTAGAGCTCCCGAAATCGATCTTAGCTTGAAGGATATTTTCTGAGCGACATGGGTTAGAGGTGCGTTGTGAAATGGGGATATTGGAATTCTTTAAATAGCTCATTGTTTCGTGTAGGACATTATCGCGGGGCCACTGCAGCGGGGTGATGGCCATTGTAGCGCGTTCAACGTGACTTAAAGTCATAAATAAACCCCTAAATGACCTTATTTTGCACTTTTCAATTTTTAGAGATAAAGAACGAACCGCAGGCGACTCCTAACAGTTTTCCACCATTCTTAAGGCTTAAGGTAAGCTTTTCACTCCCAAAATCCATTGGTTGATCCTTAGAACATAATAGAATGGGTAATTATCGATGGGGGAGGGTTTTGATCTAGATTTTATTGTGAAAACAACCCTATTTTGGATAATTGGGATCATGTGTTTGATCTAGGGTTCATAGAATTGTTGGTAATCCAGGTAATTAGTGATTGTTTATCGATTACTTTGTTATTATGATTGTTTGTAGACCAAGAACAAGAGGAACGAATCCGAAAAGGAAATGATCAAGCTTTTTAGGGTTTAAATCTTTTTTCGAGGTAGATGATGGTTGTGATTTTGTGATTGTGTTATGTATGTTTGTTTCTGCTTCATTATGATACATGTATGTATATAAATGTTGCATTATTGATCACACTTGTTGTAAATGAGATAGATGAATGATTGTTACCATTAAAATTATGACTTAAATGTATGATCTTGAAGATATACTTGTGATTGTGATTGTGGTGTGTTGAATGCATCGATTGCCACGTTCTAGCATAACTAACTTGGATTGGTTGCCACCTTCCGGCATAATTATGGGATCGATTGCCACGTTTCGGTAAAATCGTTGGATCGGGTACTCCATTCCGGTATGCTAACTGTTTGGGTTTGGGTTCCATGATAGGACCAATGACTTGTCATAATTGTGTATTTTGAGAAATATGAAGTTGTTCGTTGTTCGTAACCGTTGGTAATATTGTATATGTTCGATATATGCATGTGATTATATTGTTGTTTGACTTATGTATGTTACACTTAGTGGGATAGACACGTGATCCTACCAGCATGCTGTGGTTGTGTACTGATATTGCACTTGCTTTTATTTTTGTTGAGTACAGGGCATCTTTCGGCATCTATTGACAAACCTAGTTTAGAAGATCAATGATCGCTTCGAATTCAATGGTGAGCATGTTCTTCCAGGCTTCCATGAGTTCTCCTTTCGTCTATGTCCACATTTCGGACTTAGACATTTCTATTAGTTATTAGTGCATTAGTTGGGCATTGTATCCCTTCTTGTTTAGACTTGGTTCGTTGTTAGATATTTTAGTACATTGACTTTCAGGTTCTAGGTTATTTCTTGCGCATTGTTTAGTTCGTTGTTAGACTTTTGTTGGATTTATGGGAACTCCCTATTTCTTTCCTTTGTATTTAATTTGCTCTTGTATCCTCCAATGCTTAGTTTTTGGTTTAGTTGCTTGGTTTAGGTTGTAGTAGTGGTTCTCCCACCGGAGGGTTAGTGCGGGTGCCAATCACGATGGTTTTGGTCATGACAAAGTTAGTATCAGAGCCTAGGTTTATTAATGTAGATGTACCAAAACTTCTAGTAAAGTCTTGCGGAACGGTACAAAGACGTTTGTGCTTTCCTTCGAGAGGCTATAGGACTTTAGGAAATCTCTTTATTCTTCTCTTGTCTCCTTTCATGCTATAACTTGATTCCAATTAGTATCTGCCAATTCAAATTGTTAGCTAACCTCCTTCACTCTTCTGTTTGCAAATAGTTAATACTAGATTCAACGGCGTTAGGCCCGTAACTCCCGTCAATACACCAGCTGAGGAATCTGTAGCTAAAGGTTGTTGTCGAGGCAAGGGTAGAGGCCGTGGGGGAGTAGCGCCTGCTGGGAATGGAGCTCCTCTTGATAATACTCCTATGAATGAGAACTCTTATGCGCATCATGAAGAGATTGAAGAGGAGAATGTTCATATTGAGAATGTTAAGGATGTGGAACAAGAGAAAGAGGTGCAGACTAAGACTACCGATATTCCCCCATAGACCCAGTGTTAGCTCGACATATCATGTCATTCTTGAAAGGGTTTGTTGGTCCTCGAGTGCTTCCTTCTACTCAAGCAACTCAAGCTCCTTGTAATCCTCCTATTGTTAGAACTGCACCCAAGACGGGTGGAACGGGAGGTAACGATGCTTTCTTTCGTCCTTTGTTGGGTTCTGTTATGAGTGGTAATGAGCAAGAAATGTTGACTATGTTTTTGAAACTAATGCCTCTTATGTTTCTTGGTTCTGAGAATGAGGATGCTTATGAGTTCATCTTAGATTGCTGTAAGAGGCTTGATAAGTTGGTAATTGTCCATCAACATGGGGTTGAGTTTGTGTCCTTTCAACTTCAAGGTTAGGCTAAGAAGTGATGGAGAACTTATATGGAATGCAGATCTTCTACTTTACCTCTACTTACTTGGACCCAATTCCATGCTCTGTTTCTAGAAAGGTATGTTCCTAGAACTTTGAGATATCGTAAGAAAGATGAATTTATGGCTTTGGCACAAGGTGGTATGTATATGGCCGCTTATAAGGCCAAATTCCACGCTTTGTCCAAATATGCTACTCAATTGGTGACTACTGAGGAGGAGAGGATCCGGTTATTTATTAAGGGACTAAATTCTGAGTTGCAAGTGTTATCTATTCATATGACTTCTGCAGGGAGGAGCTTTAATGAGATAACGGACTATGTTAAGAAAGTGGAGGGGGTGAGGTGAGACGGTTTTGCTAAGGCATGGGAAAAAAGGACCAACAACTCGGGTAACCTTCAAGGTTCTTACTCCAAGGGATTCGGAAGGCTAAAGCTCGCAGCCAAGCCAATTTAGTCCGCTATGCCCGCCTCTATAAGTAGTTACTCAGGAACTCCACCTTATAATTCGATTTAGGATAGACAGGGAGTCGCACCTTCAACGGGCAGCATGCCATCTTTTTATCGTACATGTTACAACTGTGATGAACCTAGGCATATGAGTTGAGATTGTCCCTACCCACGTGTGTTATATTCCATGCAGCAACAGTTTAGAACAGTGGTACCCGCGGGGAATGGTAATAATCGTAGAGGACGTCCACAAGGTGGGCGAGGAGGTAATCAGTGAGGTCGTGGAGGTATAGGAAATGGTAATGTGGGTCGGGGTAATGTGCAACTAGGCAGAGAAGTGGCTCGTCAAGATGATAGGGCTCAGTGTTATGCATTTCCGGGCAAGAATGAGGCAGAGGCGTCTGACGCAGTGATGACAGGTAGTATTTTTGTCTGTGACTGAATGGCTAATTTGCTATTTGATCCGGGTTCTACTTATTCTTATGTATCCGTGAGATTTACCTCAATGTTTGATATGATTTGTGATATACTTGATTGCCCCATCCATGTTGCTACCCCAATTGGATAGTCAGTCATACTCACCCATGTCTATCGTGCTTGTCCTATTTTGTTTATAGATTTCCAGACTTGGTATGATTTTGTGATTTTGGATATGACTGATTTTGATATAATCTTAGGTATGACTTGGTTGTCCCCCTATTATGTTGTGCTTAATTGTAATACTAAGTCTGTAACTCTAGAAATTCTGGGAAGGGAAAAATTAGAGTGGGAAGGGGTGTACAAGTCTAAGCGAACTAAGATCATATCCTTCATTCGGGCTAGAAAATTGGTAGAGCAGGGTTGTTTGGCTTATTTGGCCCATATTAGGGATGCTGAGATTGAGGCTCCATCCATGGGTCTATTCCTGTGGTGGTAGAATTTAAAGAAGTGTTTCCTAATGACTTGCCTGGTATTCCTCCGGATAGGGATATAGACTTCTTTATTGATTTAGAACCTGGTACTCGTCCCATTTCTATTCCTCCATATTGCATGGATCCGGTAGAATTAAGAGAGCTTAAGGCTCAAATCCAAGAGCTTCGTGATAAGGGATTTATTCGTCATAATGCTTACCCATGGGGTGCTCCAGTTTTGTTTGTTAAGAAAAAGGATGGTAGTATGAGAATATGTATAGATTACCGGCAATCGAATAGGGTCACTATTCGAAATAAGTATCCTTTGCCTCAAATACATGATCTTTTTGACCAATTACATGGGGCGTCAGTTTTCTCTAAGATTGATCTAAGGTCTGGCTACCATCAGTTGAAAATTAGGCCCGAGGATGTACCCAAGACAGCATTTAGAACTCTCTATAGGCACTATGAGTATTTGCTTATGTCTTTTGGTTTCACCAATACGCCTGCAGCTTTCATGAGTTTGATGAATGGGGTGTTCAAACCATTCCTTGATTCGTTTGCTATAGTTTTTATTGATAATATTTTGGTCTATATGAAAAGTTAGGAAGAGCATGCCGACCATCTTAGTATTGTTTTGGGTGTTCTTGAGAAACAAAGGTTGTATGCTAAATTTTCTAAGTGTGAATTTTGGTTGACTTTAGTCGCATTTTTGGGACATGTAGTTCCAAAAGAAGGCGTAATGGTAGATCTTCAAAAGATTGAGGCGGCTAAGAATTGGTTTCAGCCTTGCTTTGTAATCGAATTTAGGAGTTTTGTAGGGCTCGTTAGCTACTATTAATGATTTGTGCAGAACTTTGCTTTTATTGACACTCACTTGACTAATTTGACCAAAGAAGAGATACCATTTGAATGGGCTAAAAATTGTGAGGAGAGCTTTCAAAAGCTTTCAAAATTGTTTATTGTGATGCTTCACATGTTGGCTTGGTTGCAGTGTTGATGCAGGATGAGAATATTATAGCTTATTCCTCGCGTCAATTGAAGGTGCATGAGAGGAATTACCCAACACATGATTTGGAGTTAGCAGCGGTAGTGTTTGCTCTTAAGATTTGGCGGCATTACCTTTATGGTGTTAAGTGTGAGATATTTACTGATCATCGCAGTTTGTAGCATGTGTTCACTCAAAAGGATCTGAATTTAAGACAGCGAAGTGGATGGAGTTACTTAAATATTATGATGTTACCATTCAATACCATCCAGGTAAGGCTAATGTAGTGGCAGACGCTTTGAGTAGGAAAGCAGTGAGTATGGGTAGTTTAGCTTGCTTGCGTGTAACCAAGCGACCTTTGGCTAAGGAAATTCAAACCTTAGAGTCTAAGTTCATGTAGTTGGGCATCTCAGAAACAGGTGGGGTGTTAGCTAGCATTGAAGTGAGTGCCACATTCATGGATAAGATCAAGGCCAAACAATTTAAAGATGAGAATTCGGTGGAGCTTACGAAGAAGACTGTGAATGGTAAGCCACAAGAGATCACTCTTGATGCGGATGGTGTTCTCCATTCTATAGGGAGAAAATGTGTTACTAGAGTAGATGAATTGATTTAGAAATTGTTGGCAGAGTCTCATGGTTCGCGATATTCTATTCATCTGGGTGTGACCATCATGTACCGAGATTTGAAGCGAATTTATTGATGGTTAGGCATAAAGAAGGATATAACGGAGTTTGTGGCGAAACGTCCAAATTGTCAACAAGTGAAGTATGAACATCAAAGGCTTGCAGGTTTGCTTCAAAGAATGTCAATTATGAAATGGAAGTGGGAAAGGATAGCCATGGATTTTGTGGTAGGTTTTCCCAAGACTTTGGGGAAGTTTGATTCTATTTGGGTAGTGGTTGGTAGATTGACTAAGTCAGCCCATTTTATTCCGGTAAGAATAGATTATAATGCTAAACAATTGGCTAAGGTGTATGTGAAAGAGATAATGAGGTTGAATGGGATGCCCCTTTCTATCATCTCAGACCGTGGTACACAATTCACATCCAAGTTTTGGAGGAAATTACATGATGAATTGGGCACCCAACTCACTTTTAGTACAACCTTCCATCCACAGACAGACGGGCAGTCAGATAGGACTATTCAAGTGTTAGAAGACATGTCGAGGGCATGTGTGATTGATTTTAGAGTGCATTGGGATAAATTCATACCTTTGTGTGACTTCTCCTATAATAATAGTTATCACTCCAGCATAGATATGGCACCATTTGAGGCATTCTATGGGAGGGGATGTAAGTCACCCATAGGATAGTTTGAGGCTGGAGATGTAAAACCACTGGGGGTTGATTTAGTGAAGGATGCTCAAGATAAGGTGAGGAGTACTCAAGCTAAGCTCTTAGCCGCCCAAAGTAGACAGAAAACGTATGCAGACCATAAGTTAAAAGATATGGCTTTTCAGACTCATGAGAATGTTCTACTTAAGGAATCACCCATGAAAGGGGTGAGGAGATTTGGAAAGAAAGGCAAGCTAAGTCCGCAATACATTGGTCCCTTTAAGATTCTTGAATGTGTAGGACCGTTAGCGTATATATTGGCTTTACCCCCTAATATATCGGGTGTTCACCCGGTATTTCATGTGCCTATACTGAAGAGGTATCATGGTGATGGGGATTATATCATTAGTTGGGACTCAATTGTGTTAGACAAGGACCTCCAATATGAGGAGGAACCGATTGCAATTCTTGATCGTGATGTGCGCAAGTTGAGGACCAAAGAGATTTAAATTGTGTCCATGATTCGTGAATTGGTTCGCCCTTCTTTTGATTAAAATTTTGAATGTCGTCTCTCAGTTTCATCACCTTTGATGGAGGGATGAATCTTTCATGAAAAGACGTAACCAATTCCTTCCATGACTTGATGGAGTTCTTTGGAAGCTCGACCAACCACTTAGTGGCTTCCTCGGTTAATGATATTAGAAATAAGCGCAGCCTTATGCATTCTGGTGACAGATTCTTGAATGACAAATGAGTGCAAACTTCTAAAAAGCTTCCTATATGCTCATACGAAACTTCGTGCTCCCACACTCTATATAAACCTCTTGAATGTATGAGATGGAGCATTGCTCTAGTAACTTCAAATGTTGCACTTCCGTTTGCTTGTGGAATGCAAATTGCACCCATCTCATCCACTTGGGTGAGGTTGTATACACTGTTAACATCATCAATAACGTCTCGATGAAAAGCATAACCCACTGAATAGCCTGCTTGGCAACTATTTTCGTTGTTCACACTCTTATAGCTATTGAAACACACAAATACGCAAAACAAAACCGAAAATTATGTAAGTAGGCTACAACTAATAAGAACAAAGATTTTACTAATCTAAAAATTCTCAAATAACACCACTCCCCGGCAGCGGCATCATTTTGATTCTTATCGTGACCAACGACACTAACCTACGGTACGAGTGCCTACGATCGTCGATAAAATAGTAACCCAACCAACGGTTGGGGTCGTGTCCCAAGGGAGTGGTTTCAAGAATTAATAGAAAAATAAAATTAGTTCTAACTAGTCATAGCTAAAGACACTAACGACTAAAAATATTGTAAATTAAAGGGGGTAACACAAAAGTGTCAAATATCAAATGGGGGTTTTGTCACAAATATAGCAAAAACAGTAAAAATAACAAAGAAATCTATGAATGAGAGGGGATTCTTCAAATGTGACCGCAATATATATTGGTATAAATCATTGTGTACATGCTTTTAATCGGAAATTTGCAAGATAATAGTGACTAGGCTAAGCTTTAGATGGAAATAAGTTCCCTCTCGGGCAACTTACCCTGTTTCAAATGGGTTCCTATCAGAAACACATTTGTAGTATGAAGGCCAACCTACGCCTTACCCCACTCACTCTCTTGAGTTGAGTGTTAGGATATGGGACTAAGGCTCACCCTCTCGGGCTGAACCTCCTGTCCACCGACTATTTAGGCCATTAGTCTAGCTGTCATGGTTTCGCGACCTCTCTCTCGAGCAAGCCGAAAACACATGGGTGATTTTGTATTTGCAACTACAAACCCATTAAATTAAGCTACGACCACTAGGTGAAATCACCATTGAAATACATCTAACCTATCAGCACGAAAAACCCAACAATAATCTCAACACAGATTTGCTAAATCACACCCAAGAATTGGGGTTTTTATCCACACATGAAGAGATAGAAAATTATACCTAAATGAGCTTGCATTCAAAGGGGTATGAAGATTTAAGTTTTGTTGCAGGCCAAGAGTGAAGAATCCGAGAGACCCAAATCCAACTCCTTGGAGATGAAACCCTCTTCTTCTTCAAGTGTCAAAACCCTCTCAAACTCAGACAAAAAGTACTAAATTTATAATAATTGTTTCTCACTGAAAAAGATTATGCTACTAAAATGTGATACTAAGCTATAACTCTCCATGAGTATTTATAGTATTAAAAATTTTGTGCTGCAACGGGTCATTCGATGACATTAGTCAGAATCACCGATCAACTCGGTGATTCGCTCTTCTTTTGCTTCATCGCCTTTTGTGCTTTGCGTTCAGCATGTTTGGGTCCTAGATCATTGGGCGGTATATCCCTGCTTCGCGTAACTGTTCGGTGACACACCGACTACTCCTTTCATTGCCTTTTTTATCCTCTTTCTTCAGGGCTTCGCGTAGTGGAACAAAGGGCGGAGTATGTCTCTTCGGCGACTCGCCAATTGTGCTTGGCGAAGCTCATGCTTCAGTTTCTTCGTTCTTTTCATCCTTTTGTTCCTTTTTGCGCGTAAGTATCCATGCTTTCACTCAAACTTCAAATACTTGAAACTTAAGAGTCTTCATCAGATATTGAGATAGAATAAGCATTTGAGGACACTATTTCTATTAAAATAAAGCCCTAAATGAGTCCAATTTGTGGACTCATCAACACCCCCAACTTAAACTTTTGCTTGTCCTGAATTAAAAGTTAAGTTCAGCAGTTCAAATAGGATGTCTCAAATAGTGCTACACCAGACTAAATCATGAACATACACAACAAGACTCAAATTACTCATGCAATGATCAATTGTGTACTCAAAGATTCAAGTTGTCACACACCATTACCAAAGATTCTCATGGTCCCAATACTTGCTACTTGTGCAAGCTCAAGCTCAACAAAGAGTATCTAAATTCCCTCAGATAAAGAATGATTTCATACTCACACACAGAGGTTAATCTATTCAAGATCAGGAATCAGATGCAATGCTCACACTAAAAAAAAAAAGGAACACAATGCATGTTTTCACTCATAGGATTGCCTTTATTTTCCAATCGATCTTTGGTTCGCTCACTCAAGATTAAAAAGATCTTTCTAAGGCTTGTAATGAGGATGAGTGTAAATCTATGGTCATTTAGGCTTAGTGACTTTTTCCTCATGAGATGTGGTACTCTCAAGGCATTCCCTTCTTTTCCTTTATCAATTCTTTCTCTAGTGCTTCTAAGTCATCTTTATATTCCCCTCCAAGGATTGCTTGGAAACCCAATTTCTTTTGTACTTTCATTCCACAAATTTTTATTTTTATTTTTATGGAGGGTTTCCATTGTTCCGCAAAACCGTGGGTTAAGGAAGACTTTTCTTGCACTTCTTGACTTCTCCTTCTCCTTTTCATCACACCCCCAACTTAGGCTTTTGGTCTAAGTTGGGTATTCACTAAGCCACAAATCAAGAGGATTATAGGTAGTAGGTCAAGTAAGGTCTAGGGTTCATCAAGGTTCTTCCAAAAAAGGGTAAGGCTCAAAGGGTGTTCAAGAGAGTTTCACACGCTCATGGGTAGCCCACAAAATAGGTATATGTCGAATTTGGCTCACACTCTTCAAAAGGTACGTAAGATCATTTCAAGAGCACACCTTACTAAATTAATCAGACTACTGGGGAAAATTCGAGGTTTATTCATGCAAGGTTCAAAGTAAGCTCATCACACAAGGCATCGACACTTAAGTCAAACAAGACTACACAGTTTCGCTAGTAAGCAATGGTCATTACACGAGAATCAATTCGATAAATAGCTAATCACAATGAGATACAAAGAGTTCACATATTGTATATGCAACTTCATTTGGCCTCGTCATAGCCGCACATTCATGTTCGTTCGATTGAGAGCACTATTCAAGTCATCGGTATTGATTGAAATCGAGGCTTGAATTTGTACAAGAACAACCACTTTCAACACAAGAGGTGGCAAACATTTTCGAAAAATGAAATTTTTTCTCAAGGTTGTCAAAATTATTTTGCTATTTAAATAAAAGGGAGCCATAAGCTCAAACATCCACGAAAAGCAGATAAAACACAATTTTAAAGCAGACCAACCCAAAAATATGCAAAACAGGAATAACAAATAGCACGCAAAAGGTGAGCCTCACCCCACCATAAATAAAAAAACATTTGTCCTCAAATGCAATTAGCATAGAATCTGAGGGTTCATCAAAGTGATACATGCCTTCAGGTTCTTGTTTCCTCTTCT
This sequence comes from Solanum gracilifrons, assembly GCA_029582605.1. Lineage (NCBI taxonomy): Eukaryota > Viridiplantae > Streptophyta > Magnoliopsida > Solanales > Solanaceae > Solanum > Solanum gracilifrons. The sequence goes on from JAJOOH010000765.1 coordinate 26,463, forward strand.
CTCTGCTTCAGCTTTTGTAGCGATGTTTGCCTCAACCATGTTATTCAAATAATACGCTGCTTTGAAGGCATGTATCACTTTGATGAACCGTCGAGTCCATGAAGGGACATCAGGGTCACTGTGAATCCTCTTACTGGAACTTACTTCCTTGCTCTTGCTCTTGTCAGTTCTTCTGAACTGTTGCGCTCCTATGTTTCTGGGTGCATGCTCCTTCCTACAACTTTTGGTATTGCCATGTCTGCAAAGTATTTGAGATAATGTTAGAACAACCAAAGCAAGACTTTCATCTGAAGAAAGATTATATAATCCATTTAGCGAGCTACAGACATTTCACTGAAGGTCATAGTGCAGAAAGAGTTAGAGGTGCAGACAAAGGGTGATTAAAGTGTAATTCAGCGAGACGCCGAATGCAGTTGGCGATCCTATACTTCTTCGCCGAAAGTTACAGCAACCACAACAAATAAAGCATGATAGTAAAGGCGAGATGGGGTACTTAGGCGAACTGCGGAGTGGTTCAGCGAGCTCGTCACAGCTCGTCGAATCACCTATCATGCTTACTTTTGATCCATCTTTTGGAAATCAGCCCCGCAACTCCCGAAAACACAATTAAAGCACAAGCAGCACAATTTTAACGAAGGCCCAAAACATATGAATACCACCCATCACACATTAACTCGGATAGATAGATCGGAGAACAAAATTTCACCGTCTAAGCCAAGTTATCGAATAACAATTGACACTTAACCAATTCTATCCACTCAGGAAAGTTCAGGAAATCTTAACAATGTCAAAGAATGTGAAAATGAGTGCAATGCTGACAAAATAATTACGGGTATTAAGAAAATAACCTTTTGTACTTATTGAAATACTACCGAGAAGCTAAGCGACAATGCAATCCAAATCCGTGCATAATTAAGGAACAAAAATACTCCACAAATGCAAGAAATATAAAATTAGAGTGCAGGTGTGGGGTGTGAACAGATAAAAAGTGTGGGAAAGTGAATGAAGTTGGAATTTTTAAACTTTTGGCTTGCAAAAACCGTCCAGTTTTCGCCCACTAGGCGACATTACTCAAGTTCGCCTACTCACTCGGTGACACGCCGACTGTTTTGTTTCTCCGCCGAAATTTACAGCACCTCTAGTTTACGGGGGGGGTCCAAACAACGATTTCCATCGTGATCGCCGACATTGTCGGCGATTCGCCAATAATTTCCAAAACTCACCGAGTTTTACAAACTCTAATATTGACAATCTCTAGAGTCAAACAGCGGATAAGATTGGATTCGTTGACCCCTCCAACGACTCACCGACTGGATCTATTACTCGCCAATCTGCACTTTTTGTTCACTTCCCATACTTCTATCTACACAATCAACACACCATTATTTTTATCAAAACAAAAGAAAGAAAGAAAGAAATGGTTTTGGGTTGCCTCCCAAATAGCGCCTTAGTTAACGTCGTGGCACGACGCAGCGGCTCCCTCAAGGGTCTTGTAAATATTTCACTTCAACCAAAGAAATCTCATGACAATCCCCAAAATATAATTTCAGACGTTGACCGTTCACTTTGAATGGGGTCCTTCCTGATCTTCCACTTCTTTGGCACCATTGGTGAACACTCGTATTATTCTAAAAGGTCCAGACCATTTGGATATGAGATTTCCTGGAAAGATCCTAAGTCGAGAGTTGTATAACAAAATCCAATCTCCTACCTTGATGTCCCGCTTGAGTAATCGAGCATCATGCCATTTCTTCATCATCTCTTTGTAGATGGCTGAACTTTCATACAATCTGAGTCTAAATTCATCCAGTTCGTTCAACTGTTCTACCCTCTCCCTTGAATTTTTTGACCAGTCCAAATTTAAGGCCTTCAATGCCTAGAACAATTTATGTTCTAGCTCGATGGACAAATGAGAAGCCTTACCATAAACCAACTGATATGGAAACATACTGATAGGTGTTTTATAAGCAGTGCGGTAAGCCCATAGTGCATCATCGAGTTTCCTAGATCAGTCAGTCCTGTTGGCATTTACTGTCTTTGCCAGGATGTTTTTATTTCCCGATTTGATATCTCGACTTTGCAACTCCTTTGGGGATGATATGGGGTTGCTACTTTGTGTTTCACCCCATATTTGCTCATTGCCACTGAAAACCACCTATTGCGAAAGTGAGACTCCTCATTGCTAATGATTGCCCTAGGAGTGTCAAATCTTGCGAAGATGTAGCGTTTCAGAAATTGGACAACACTTCTCCCTTCGTTGTTTGGAAGTGCGATGGAATCTACCCATTCGGAGCATAATCTACAACCACAAATATGTATTTATTTCAAAATGAGCTCACAAATGGGCCGATGAAATCAATCCCCCATACATCGAATAACTCAAATTCCAAAATAGGAGTGAGAGGCAACTCATGCCTTCTAGACACACCGCCATGCTGCTGACATTGAGAGCATTTCTTTGCAAATTCATGTGCATCGTTATGTAAGGATGGCTAGTAATAACCACTTTGGAAGACTTTAGCGGCAGTGCAAATACCACTATGGTGACCTCCTACTGGAGATTCATGGCAAGCATGGAGAATGTCTATTGCTTCTTCTTCTGGAACACACCTCCTAATAACATGGTCAGCACATTCTCGAAACAAGTATGGTTCATCCCAAAAGTACTTTTTAATATCGAACAAGAATTTCTTTGGTTGGTAAAAGGTTAGCTCATCCAGCTTCAATTCACTCACAATGTAATTTGCGAAATCTGTATACCACAGCGTAGGTTTGTGAGATATAGCAAACACATGTTCGTCGGGGAATGAGTCATCTATGTCGACCTCATACCCGACATCATCCCTTCCTTCCAACCTCGACAAGTGGTCGACCACTTGATTTTCAAAGCCTTTTCGATATTTAACCTCAAAATCGAACTCTTGTAATAGTACCACCCACCTTATCAATCTAGGTTTTTCATCTTTCTTCGCCATTAAGTAGCGGAGTGCAGCATTATCAGTGTGTACTATTACCTTGGTGCCTAGCAGGTATGCCCGAAACTTTTCAAATGCATAAACGACTACGAGCAACTCTTGTTCAGTGACTGTATAATTTCGCTAGGCACTATTCAGAGTTTTGCTTGCATAATAAATTGGGTGAAGTAGTTTGTTGCACTTTTGCCCCAACACTACTCTCAACGCCATACCACTGGCATCACACATTACTTAGAAAGATTCGGACCAATCAGGACTGACGATAATTGGGGTGGATACTAATTTTTCTTTCAAACACTTAAATGCGGCGATACAAACATCATCAAAATAGAACTTCAGCTCCTTCTCTAGGAGTTTGCACAGTGGGTGTGCAATCTTTAAAAGAAGTCTTTAATGAACCTTCTGTAGAAACCTGCATGACCCAAGAAGCTACGAACACCCTTTACTGAAATTGGCGTGGGTAATTTCTCAATCACCTCAATTTTAGCCTTATCAACTTCCAGCCCCATTTGCGATAGCTTATGCCCAAGAACGATACCTTCCTTCACCATAAAGTGACATTTTTCCCGATTGAGAACCAAATTTGTATCCACGCACTTTGGAGTACCTATCCTAAGTGTGTTAAGCATTCCTCAAATGTGTCCCCTACGACTGAGAAGTCGTCCATGAATACCACCATAGAGTCTTCGACCATATCCACAAAAATAGATAACATGCAACGCTGGAATGTTGCTGGGGCCTTACAATACCTGAATGGTATCATTTTGAATGCAAATGTTCCATAAGGGCAGGTAAAAGTAGTTTTCTCTTGGTCCTTCGGTGAAATAGAGATTTGATTGTAACCGAAATATCCATCTAAAAAGCAATACCACCCCCGTTCTGATAACCGGTCAAGCATCTCGTCCATAAAAGGCATTGGGAAGTGGTCCTTTTCGGTGCATGATTTAAGCTTCTGATAATCCATGCATACTCTCCACCCAGTCACTGGTCTTGTCGGCACAACTTCTCCTTTTGCATATGGGGCTACGGTTATACCTCCTTTTTTCGGTACACATTGCACCGGACTTACTCACTTACTATCTGCAATAGGGTAGATCACTCCCGCATCTAGCCACTTGATGATCTCCTTTTTCACCACCTCTTGTATTGAAGGGTTCTATCTTCGCTAATGCTCCACACTAGGTTTACATTCACTGTCAAGCCAAATCTTGTGAGTACATATGCCAGGAGGAATTCCTACTTTATCGGCTATTGTCCATCCAATAGCTTTTATATGCTTCTGCAATACTTCAATGAGCAATTTTACCTGCCCTCCAAGCAAATTAGCTGCGATATTCACTGGTAAAGTACTATTGGCTCCTAAGAAGGCATACTTTAGATAAGAGGGTAGGGCTTTTAACTCCAGACTCGGTGGTTCTTCTGTTGATGGCTTTGCAGGAGGACTTTCCCTATTTTTCAGGTCGATATCCAACTTGATTGGAAACATTGAATATTCTTCTAACCCTGATAAGGTAGCTACCACTTCCTCATATCCTTGAACTTCCGATTCATCATAGTTGGCAAGTACAGATTCAGGGGGTTCATTCTTGGGCATTAAATTGCTGACACTTGCCACTGCCTTATCTGTAACATCATATGTGGACACCACATGGATATTACTTGGTTGCTTCATGGATTTACAGCTATTGAAGGTCACCTCATCATCATTCATACAAAACTTCAATTTCCAGTTTTCAAGATCCACCAATGCTCTCCCGGTAGCTAAGAATGTCTTTCCCAAAATAATAGGGATTTCAGCATCGATCTCGCAATCCAGAATCACAAAATCGACCGGAAAGATGAACCGATCTACTTTTACCAATATGTCATAGAATATCCCTACGGGGTGCTTGATTGATTGATCAGCCACAAAGAGTCTCATTGTGGTTGCCTTTGGTTCACCCAAACCAAGTTGCTTATATATTGCATAGGGCATCAAGTTAATTCTTCCTCCTAAATCGCACAAAGCTGTAGCGAATTGGAGCATGCCAATTGTGCATGGGATTGTGAATGCCTCAGGATCATGTCTCTTAGTGATTGACTCATTTGTCATAATAGCGCTGCAACTATGGGTCACCTCGATCGTTTCATACTCCAAGCTCCTTTTCTTTGTAACTAGCTCTTTCATGAATTTGGCGTATCCCGGCATTTCTAACAATGCTTCCACTAGAGGAAGGTTAATTGATAAGTTCTTGAATACTGCAAAAAAAATCATCTTCATTCTTCTTTTTCAAACGTTGAGGAAATGGTGGAGGTATATGGGTAAAGGTTGCGTGACTTTTGGAACTTGACTGTGTTGCTCTATATCCTCTTGTGGTTCTTTGGCAAAGTTTTGTGGACTAGGAAATTCTCATTCCTCTATACCATAGCTCTCGTCCTGTGTTCGAGGGTCATCATCCTCCATCATATTCCCTTTTGCCATCTTTCCACTATGGGTAACCACAGACATCCCTCTTTCATTATCTTCCATCAGTGTCATGTATTTCGATTGAGTTGATAATAGACTCAATTGACCTTCTAGTGTATTAACGGCATCAACATGAGAATTCACTTTACTGTTCAGTGATGAAAAGTCATCTTTCATATCTTTTAGCAATTCATCAGAGCCCTCAACTTTATCAAGTATGTGTGACTAAAGATCATTTACCCGAGGACTACCTGCGCTCCCTTTTGACTTTGGGATTTCACTAAATTAAGTACGATTTTCCTCATGGTCATCTTGCTAAGCCCAATCGTGGCAATATCTCCTTGGTTATTCACTCTTATAATGGTTCCAACCTTGATTTCTGCCCCGCTGTTGATAGCGTGAGTGGAAACCCTCATCATATCTTGTGTAGTTCCAACCTTGATTCTCCCCCAGTCTTAAGTAACCAGAAAGAGAATCCTCCTCAAATAGAAACACTCCATACGTCCCCTTCATGTGCTCATGTATCAGGTCCATTTGAGACAACATCATTTTGATGTTTTCATCCCTCTCTTTTTCTTTATCGAGCTGTTCCTATGTTAATCTAAAGCAGAGTGGGGAAACATGGTCATCTTTTGTGTACCATGCTTGATCTACTCTAGTCATGCCATCTAGGAGAAATGAGGCTACTTCGAAGGATTGTAACATTATTTCTCCTTGTACCAGCCGATAAGGTATCCCTTTATTCACCGAATCCAGACTACGGTAAAAAAATTGGAGCAGTAACTCACTCGACAGTCCATGCATTGGACATCCTCGCAAAAATCTCTTAAATCGTGTACATGATTCGTGAATTGGTTCGCCCTTCTTTTGATTAAAATTTTGAATGTTCTCTCTCAGTTTCATCATCTTTGATGGAGGGAAGAATCTTTCATGAAAAGTCCTAACCAACTCCTCCCATGACTTGATGGAGTTCTTTGGAAGCTCGACCAACCATTTAGTGACTTCCTCGGTTAATGATAATGGAAATAAGCGCAGCCTTATGCATTCTTGCGACAGATTCTTGAATGACAAAGGAGTGCACACTTCTACAAAGCTTCGTATATGCCCATACGAATCTTCGTGCTCACACCGTCCATATAGACCTCTTGAATGTATGAGATGGAGCATTGTGCTAGTAACTTCAAATGTTGCACTTTCGTCTTCTTGTGGCATGCAAATTGGACCCATCTCATCCACTTGGGCGGGGTTGTATACACTATTAACGTCATCAATATCGTCTCGATGAAAAGCATAACCCGCTGGATAGCCTGCTTGGCTGCTATTTTTGTTGTTCACACTCATATGGCTGTTGAAACACACAAATACTCAAAACAAAACTGAAAATTAGGTAAGTAGGCTACAACTAATAAGAACAATGATTTTGCTAATCTAAGAATTCTCAAATAACGCCACTCCTCGGTAGCGGCACCATTTTGATGCTTATCGTGACCAACTAAACTAACCTATGGTATGAGTGTCTATGATCATCGATAATATAGTAACCCAACCAAGGTTTGGGTCGTATAACAAGGGAGTGGTTTTGAGAATTAATAGGAAAATAAAATTAGTTCTAACTAGTCATAGCTAAAGACAATAACGACTAAAAACATTGTAAATTAAAGTGGATGACACAAAAGTGTCAAATATCAATTGGGGGTTTTGTCACAAATATAGCAAAAACAATAAAAATAGCAAAGAAATCTATTAATGAGAGGGGAGAAACCCATTTGCCGCATGAAGGCCATCCTACGCCTTACCCCACTCACTCTCTCTAGCTGAGTGTTAGGATATGGGACTAGGGATCACCTTTTCGGGCTGAACCTCATGTCTACCTACTCCTTAGGCCATCAGTGTAGCAGTTTTGGGTTTTCGACCCTCTCTCGAGCAAGCCGAAAACACATGGGTGGTTTTGTATTTGCAACTACAAACCCATTAAATTAAACCACAACCGCTAGGTGAAATCACCATTAAAATACATATAACCTATCAGGAAGAAAAGCCCAACAATAATCTCAACACATATTTGCTAAATCACACCCCAAGAATTGAGGTTTTTAGCCACACATAGAAGATATAAATTTATACCTAAATGAGCTTGCATTCAAATGGGTATGATGATTTAAGTCTTGTTACAGGCCAAGAGTGAAGAATTCGAGAGACCCAAGTCCCACTCCTTGGAGATGAAACCCTCTTCTTCTTCAAGTTTCAAAACCCTCTCAAACCTAGAGAAAAAGTACTAAAATTATAATAATTGTTTCACACTGAAAACTATTATGATACTAAAATTTTATACTAAGTTATAACTCTCAACGAGTATTTATAGTATTAAAAAATTTGGGCTGCAGCGGGTCATTCGGCGACATTAGTGGGAATCGCTGATCAACTCGGTGATAAACCCTTCTTTAGGTTCATCTCCTTTTGTGTTGTGCCTTTAGCATGTTTGTGTCCTGGATCATTGGGCGGTATATCCCTGCTTCGCTGAACTATTCGGCGACACGTCGAGTGCTCCTTTCATTGCCTTTTTGGTCCTCTTCCTTTAGGGCTTCGCGCACTGGAACAAAGTGCGGAGTATGTCCCTTCGGCGACTTTCCAAGTGTTATTGGTGAAGCTCAGGCTTCAGTTTCTTCATTTTTATCAGCCTTTTTGTTCCATTTTGCGCTAAGTGTCCATGCTTTTAGTCAAACATCAAATAACTGAAACTTAAGAGTTTTCATAAGATATTAAGATAAAATAAGCATTTGAGGACACTATTTCTACTAAAATAAATCCCTAAATTAGTCCAATTTTTGAACTCATTACGTATCATGGTGATTATATCATTAAGTGGGACTCAATTGTGTTAGACAAGGACCTCCAATATGAGGAGGAACCGATTGCAATTCTTGATCGTGATGTGCGCAAGTTGACGACCAAAGAGATTAAGTCCGTGAAGGTTCAATGGAAGCATCATCTAGTTGAGGAAGCTACTTGGAAAACCGAGATAGACATGCGAGACAAGTATCCCCAATTGTTCATCGATTCAGGTAATACTTCATTTTTCCTTAGCCTCTTTTTCCTAAGTTTGTCACTCGGGGACGAGTCATGGGTAAATTGGTATCTATTATAACGAACGGGTTTCGTTATTATAGGGAAGCCAACGGGGGAAAATTTAGGGCCCAAATTTTTTTTCGTAGTATTTGGATTTTCCCAACCTATTCTAGATTTGGATGAAATCGAAGTCTTTAAGGTGTAGGGAAATCTGGTAACAATCAGGTGATTTATTTATAATTTTGGTTACATGAATGGTTAGATAACGTGTTAAGGAATCCGTACAACTTTACGGAATTGAATTCAAGCGAGTAGAACTCCCGAAATCGATCTTAGTGTGAAGGGTATTTTCTGAGTGACGTGGGTTAGATGTGTGTTGTGAAATGGGGATTTGTTAATTCTTTAAATAGCTCACTGTTTCATAGAAGCCACTCTAGCGGGACCGCTGCAGTGGGGTGAGGGCCACTGTGGAGGGTTCGACGTGACTTAAAGTCATAAATAAACCCCTAAATGACCTCATTTTGCACTTTCCAATTTTAAGAGCTAAAGAACGAACACTGGGAGACTCCTAACAGTTTTCAACCATTCTTGAGGATAAAGGTAAGTTTCTCACTCCCCGAATCTATTATTTGATCCGCAGAACGTAATAGAATGAGTAATTATCGATGGGGGAGGGTTTTGATCTAGATTATATGGTGGAAACAAACCTATTTTGAATAATTGGGATCATGTGTTTGATCTAGGGTTCATAAAATTGTTGGTAATCCGAGTAACTGTGATTGTTTATTGATTCATGTGTTATTATCATTGTTTGTAGACCAAGAACAAGCGAGACGAATCCAGAAAGGGAAGGATCAAACTTCTTATGGTTTCAAGCTTGTTTCTAGGTAGGTGATGGTTGTGATTCTATGATTGTGTGATGTATGTATGATCTTGCTTCATTATGATACATGTATTTATATGATTGTTTCATTATTGATCACACTTGTTGTAAATGAGATAGATGAATGATGGTTACTATAAAATCATGACTTAAATGTATGATCTTGAAGATATACTTGTGATTGTCATTGTGCTGTGTTGAATGGATCGGTTGCCACGTTCCGGCATAACTAACTTAGATCGGTTGCCACGTTCTGACATAATTATGGGATCGGTTGCCACATTCCGGCATAATCATTTGATCGGGTACCACGTTCGGGTATGCTAACTGTTTGGGTTTGGATTCCATGAGAGGACCAATGACTTGTCATAATTGTGTATATTGAAAAATGTGAAGTAGTACGTTTTTTGTTAACGTTGATAATACTGTGTATGTTCGATATATGCATGTGAATATATCGTGGTTTGACTTATGTATGTTACACTTAGTGGGATAGCCATGTGATCCTACCAGTACACTGTGGTTGTGTATTGATACTGCACTTGCTCTTATTTTTCTTGAGTACAGGGCATCTTCCGACGGCTATTTACAAACCTCCTCTAGAAGATCAGTAATCGCTTCGAATTCAAGGGTGAGCCAGTTCTTCCAGGCTACCATGAGTTCTCCTTTCGTCTATGTCCACATTTTGGACTTAGACAGTTCTATTAGTTATTGGTGCATTAGTTAGGGGTTGTATCCCTTCTTGTTTAGACTTGGTTCATTGTTAGATGTTTTGGTACATTGACTTTCAGGTTCTAGGTTATTTCTTGCGCATTGTTTAGTTCGTTGTTAGACTTTTGTTGGATTTATGGGAACTCCCTATTTCTTTCGTTAGTATTTAATTTGCTCTCATATCCTTAAATGCTTAGTTTTTGGTTTAGTTGCTTGGTTTGGGTTATAGTAGTGGTTGTCCCACCTGAGGGTTAGGGTGGGTGCTAATCACGACGGTCTGGGTCGTGACAAAGTTGGTATCAGAGACTAGGTTCGTTGATATCGATGTACCTAAACTTGTCCAGTAGAGTCTTGCAGAATGGTACAGAGATGTCTGTGCTTTTCTTCGAGAGGCTATAGGACTTTAGGAAATCTCTTTATTCTTCTCTTGTCTCCTTTCGTGCTATAACTTGATTCCAATTGGTATCTACCAATTCGAATCGGTATCTAACCTCCTTCACTCTTCTGTTCGCAAATGGTTAACACTTGATTCAACAGTATCAGACTCGTAGCTCCTGTGAATGCTCTAGCTGAGGAATCTGTAGCGAGAGGTCGTGGTTGAGGCAGTGGTAGAGGATGAGTTAGGGGTAGAGGCCATGGGAGAGTAGCGCCTGCTGAGAATGGAACTCGTGTTGAAAATACTCCTATGAATGAGAACGCTCATGCGCATCATGAATAAGTGGAAGAGGAGAATTTTGATATTGAGAATGTTGAGGATGTGGTACATGATGAACAAGTGTAGGCTGAGACTACCGATGTTCCCCCCATAGAACCAGTGTTAGCACGACAAATCGTGTCATTCTTTAAAGGGTTGGTTGGTCCTGGAGTGCTTCCTTCTACTCAAGCTACTCAAGCTCCTAATAATTCTCCTGTTGCTAGCATTACGCCCAAGATGGGTGGAACGGGAGGTAACGATGCTTTCTTTCATTGTTTGTTTGGTTCTGTGATGACTGGTAATGAGCAAGAAATGTTGACTAATTTTTTAAAACTGAAGCCTCCTGTGTTTCTTGGTTTTGAGAATGAGGATGCTTATGAGTTCATCTTAGATTGCTATGAGAGGCTTCATAAGTTGGGAATTGTCCATCAGCATGGGGTTGAGCATGTGACCTTTCAACTTCAAGGTGAGGCTAAGCAGTGGTGGAAAGCTTATATGGAATGCAGATCTTCTACTTTACCTCCACTTACTTGGACCCAATTCCATGCTCTGTTTCTAGAAAAGTATGTTCCATATTCACCAAGGTCT
>JAJOOH010000766.1:0-36686 GCA_029582605.1 Solanum gracilifrons
ATATATATATATACACATCAAGGGTATATTGGTAAAAACACATGCGAAACAAATAAATATCTTCAGCCCTAAGTCGGTGAATGGGCCGAATGGACCGTGTGGGCTGTTCCAGGGCCTGGATCAGGTAGGGATGAGATGTGACTCAACAGTTAAGTCTATTTTAGAATTTCCTGAAATATGTTCTGTGTTAATATCTATGTTGCTCGGTCTCTCCAAAATTGTTGCCACAGCCGTGTCGGATTCTTCAAATGCACTACTTTTGAAATATCCAACACTCACCTGTAGACATTTTTGAAGAGTCCGAGCAACATAGGTTAATATGCCTCTCAATTTCCTTATTATATGCATAAATTTTCTGACTAGAACCTTATGCAAATAGAGTTACTGCATACCGCATCTGTTAAGACAACCTTTTCTAGAAGGAAATGTTTCCTTTTATCTGTTTTTCAATTAATATACTTTTGTATTCTATCTTTGACTTGGATTAATCTGTGCCTATAGCCTATATGTGCATCCATTCTTCCAAAGATATGAGGTGACACAACAATATTTTACCATGAAGAATGAGCCCTTAAGCGGATTCCTTCATTCTTAGGTTCCAGTATACCTTACTACCTAACTTTGAATTATCACTTCCATTGGTCTCAGGTAACATGCAAGAGACCAATGGAAGTGATCAATAAAATTTCACCTATAAAGGTTGAGGGCAGGATTGTTGCCTGTTTTCCTTTCATAAAAGTGGATTTATGTACTCCCTCCGTCCCATTTTATGTGGCACCCTTTCCTTTTTAGTACGTCCCAAAAAGAATGTCACCTTACTAATTTAACTTCAAAATACCCTTAATGAAATGATTTTCAACCTCACAAATATCTAAGAATTGATTTAGACCACAAATTTCAAAAGTCTTCCTTTAATTCTTAAACACCGTGCCAAGTCAAATGGTCCCACATAAAATGGGATGGAGGGAGTATATCATTTTCCACATGAATCTGTCAAACATGACTGTAAGTAGTGGCCAAAGCCTAGCCATTATGGCTCCTCTATCAAGTATCTACAATTGCTTTCTTATTGCATATCTACTTGATAAAAACTCATATCTCATTTCTCAATTTTAGCCAACAGAAATGTTGATGGAATTGATCTTTCTATGATAGTACAGCCTTTTTTTTTTTGGAATAACTGTGAATGTACTTATTTTTTTATTTTTTTTTGATAACCGAGAAGTGAATGTACTTATTTTGGGTGCATATGTTTTGTTTTCCCTTTTTAGATTTGTGTTATCAGCATTCAGCCCTTTCTTTAAGTTTCCAGATTCAGGCAAGCGATATTTCTTATGAACCACATTTTTCCCCCTCTATTTTCTGACCGTATTGTACTCCTTCAAATTTAAGAGTCTAACCTATTAAACATCAAACTTTTTAGGCATCTGTCAAATGTTTATCAAGCAAGCTACATTTGCATAGTAATCTCAACCTATGTTGCTCGGACTCTTCAAACATGTCAACGGGTGCGTGTCGGGTTCTCCAAAAATAGTGTATTTTTGGAGAATCCGACACTGGTACGGCGTTGGAAGTGAAAAGTCCGCGCAACTTAGATCTCAACAATGTCTTAATTTTTATTTTCTGTGGTCTTGTTTCTCAGAATTGTAATCTTATTATGGTCAATAGCTGTTTTCATAACTTTTCACTGCATAAATATCTATTTGACAAATTTGTGTTCTTTTTCTTTGAACTATTCAAAATAATTTGGGTGTTTAATGGTGAGGATTAGTTAGCTTGCTTGCTGATTTCTTACTTTTGAAGAGATTGAAAATCTAAATGAATAATTCTAGATGAGGGATGTTTGGAAGATCTGAACAAATAAATCTTGTACTTATTTTCTTTATGTAATGATTGGCTCACTAGTTTCTTTAACTTCACCTATTCTTTCTTTTCTATTTTCAACTGATGTCAAAGGCCGTTTGACATAAAGTTCTATTTTGTTTTCATTTTAATTTAGTTTTATTAATTTGGAGGTAATCTTGTCCTTTCCTTTGGCAGATAAAAGTTTAACGCCCAAACTGTGAGAAGGAAGGGTGAGAACTAAGATGTATCATCTCTTTCAGCTGGGTCAGGATAATCTTATGAGGAGGAAGTTCCATATAGCCAACAGATGCTACATGTGCTTGTGCAACCCAGAATCTATCAATCACCTGTTTCTTCATTGCACTGTTGCCACAGACCTTCGATACATGTTCTTTTCTCTCTTTGGACTGACTTGGGCCTTGCCAGGCTCTTTGAGAAACGCTTTTGTGTGTTGGTGCTCCTAAAAAGTTGGGAAGTCCATCAAAATGATCTGGTCTTTGGTTCCTGCTTTTGTATTTTGTGCTGCTTATGGATAGAGAGGAACAAAAGGTGTTTTGATGGCATCTCAACTCCCATTTCCTCTCTTAAGGCTAGATGTGTGATTTAGTCGTTTTAGGTTTTTTTTTTTTTTAGTCGTTTTAGGTTGGTCAACCACTCCTCTGTAATTACTGTTGAATCTTTCCTAGAATATATCAGCTCAATAGATCTATGTTGATAGTTATGATAGCTTTTTTCACCTTTGTGGGAGCTGATAATCTCTTTGTAATGCTTGCATCTTCTTGATGCTTTTTGTTGATGATATCCTTTTTATTTCATCAAAAAAAGGGTGAGAGAACCATGAAAGTTCTATTGTGGAACATTAATTTCTGGTTCAGCACAAAGCTGTTGCTATTGATATTAGCACAAACTTTACTTCACCAAAACTTGGTATTTCCAGCCTTACCAACTCATATTTCCAATTCCATGCCAATTTCCCTTTCTCAAGCTACAATCTAGCAAATACAATAGTTGATGATCACATAATAAGGAGTTTGCTCCAGTCTCCAACAATTTGTTGCATTTCTCCCTATCTCAGCATGAAGAGAGCCTCATTCCGAACTCACTTTCTCAGAATTTCCCTTACTAAAAGAGGTCTCATTTCTATCTCAACATTATTCAGTTAACTACTACTACTGGTAGTGTTATATTTTGGGTCCTACAGATCCTTTCTTTTGCAACCAGTAACTTATAATCATTCCACAGTTTCTGAAATTCAAACTAACACAATAATGCAGAACTGTCAATTAGTACTTCAAACCCTTTTAGTACAAAAAGTTGTTTGTGGACTTTATCTAGTTCAAACATAAGATACCTTTGGAGCATCTATAGAAAGTGGCAAAACAAACAACAAAGTTTAAATAGACTAGAAGTACCATATGCAATACAAACTCTGTAATATATCAGTGTATCCCCGTTTGGCCTCCATCTACAAGCTTGCTCTCTTGCTTTGATTCAACTTGAAGCCTAAGTTTCGATCAAAGAGATAACTTCACGGCCATCAGCAACCAAATAAGCCCAGTTATTCCGGTTTTACTTAAAGATACTGCAGATTTCAGAGGTGGAGCTGATGATGGGATCGGACTAATGTTGCTACTTATTGGCTGTGCTGCTGATGGTGGTGACATTACAGGAGGTGATGCAACTAGCCCAAAAGGCGGACTTGTAATGTTATGATCACAAGGTGGAGGCACAGGAAGACTGGCATTATTATGATCAGATGGCAAAGTGGCACCTTCCAGGACTTGATCAATGCCATGGCATCTGATGGAAGCACTTTTAGTGCAGATATTTTGACTAACGACTCTGGCATTGTTGAGAAAGAAATGCATCTTTCCAGAATTGTTGACTCTGAGGAAAACGTCAGGTTTTGAAGTTGGTATCATGGAGCCTGTTGGGAAGTGTTGGAGGTGGTCGAAAAGCAATGGTGATGGTAAGGAATGTCGTTGCAAGAAATCTGCCACGTTGTTTTCTTGGATTAATGTTTGGGACAGTGTCTTGTCTCTTGGCATCAAGAAAGTGATGTTTCCTTGTATAAGGTCAGCAGAGGCCATGTTAATCAGCATTATAAAGGTGAAATAATTTGCTGTCCTCATCTCCTCAATGGCTTGGCGGATGTCTGAGGTACTGTTTGTAGCAGTAGAGACAGATGACAGCAGCAACTTTAGAAGGAATGTTAAGATCATATGATTTCTGGCCATGTTTGGTTGATTCTTTGTCAATGTGCTGTTAGATTTAAGTTGTTTGAAGAGTATTTGATTATATTATTATGATGGGTAATAAAGAGCATATGTCATACACTTTGCTAAATGAAAGCTAAGCTTAAACATGCAATCTTGCTGCTCCAACAACTAATTAGCCTCATACCTACTGCATGTATATATGGTAGGTAACTCTGCTAAGAGATCGCTCTATATATTTGTTTTTCTAGCACAAAGAGTGTTGTAATTTTATGTTTTAGTTTCAATATTTTTTTTATAATAAGAATAATGTTTTATTTTCTTTAATGCTAAAAGTGTAAAAAGAAATTCAATTTTTCCTTTTGGTTGGAATGGGAAAAAGGAAAATAAAAAAAGTATCCGACCTGCCGGATTCGAACCAGCGACCTAAGGATTTCAGCACACAAACTACAGTCCTCCGCTCTACCAACTGAGCTAAGGTCGGATTTGCTGTTGTTTTTCAACCACAAAATAAAGTTTACTTGCTTTTGTTTTACTAGTTCTCGTTCCCTCGCTATTTGCTGCTTAGTACATGCATCAACTACCACCTTTTAAAGTTGTCAATAAATATTATTTAGACACTCGAGAAATGACTTGTTCCAATTGATCATCTAAACACATGATAAGTTAACCACTCAAAATATGCACATTCTCTAATTATAAATGCGTCAACCAGAACAAGCGCGGATTTTACGGTTTATTAAAGAATTGTTGTTTTAAGCCATTATTTAAACTATGTAATATCAAAAGAATGACTCATCTGAATACTTAACCACACATATTAAACATTTCAAAATTAAAAGAGAATTAAACAATATAATTTTCCTGTTATACAAACATATGATCATTGAAATTTACAAGTCAATATCAATTCTTATGCAAAAAAGAACATAAAAGGAACCTCTATAGAATATTTTGAGATTTGACAAGTAAAGAAATCCTACATGCTTTATTTCTAAGGCATTACTTTTAGTTTAAATGCAAGGAGTTTAACACGGAGATGATGCAGATTTTAATCATAAAAATTAAAGGAATTGAAAGGAGGTAATCTGATTTTTCATTTAGTGCAATATTGAAATAGTAATTGATCTCATCTCTTGCAAATCCCTTTTTTTGTTAGAAAAAAAATAAATCTCCTGCAAGAATGATGTTCATTATATCATATTTTAGGTCCCAACATACATAAGAAATAAGATTCCATGTATAAATACCATTGTTGATACATAATGACCTGCTCAAATTCGAATAACAAACTAGCATAAATCGCGCATTTACTTTCAAGATAATGTTTGATTAAGCTTTTGGTGGAAGAGAGGGATTGGTAGATTCCTCAATTCCGGTTTGGGACTCGGGATGTTCTTGTTTTGCAGAAGTTGCAGCATGTTCTTGCACATCACTTTTAGCAGAAGCTGCAGCAAGTTCTTGCACATCACCTTTAGCAGAAGCTGCAGCAAGCTCTTGGACATCACCTTTAGCGGAATCTGCAGCTTGTTGTTGCACATTACCTTTTGTTGAAGTTGCAGTATTTTCTTGTGCATGACCTTTAGTAAAAGTTCTTCTTTCTTCTTCAGCCAGTTTTTCCTTTGTCTTCTGTCCCACTTCCCCGGCAGCCTTAGTGACTCGACTTAAGGCACCTGCAGCCCAAGTTACCCCTGTCAAAGCATATCTGTTCTTCATGATGGCGGATCCAGCATTGCTAACTGTCTGCTCAGCAGCTGCAAAAGCAGATTTTGACTTTTCCGAGACTTGGAACTTCTGGTCCATTTCTTTCACTTTGTGGTTCACTATGGTTGCTCCTGTAGTGATTTTCTCACTAAGGCCATATTTTTGGTCTAAAGAAGCAACTGTGGCTGAGGTAGTGGATGTGATCTTGTGTCTCTCGTCTAGTGCCTTGGCTTTGCCAACTGCGTCCTTGCCCAAGATAAAGCCCTTTGCCAACATGCTGCTGACGACGTCCTCTGCCTTTTGAATAGCAGATCCAGCAGCAGGTGCATTGGTGCTTTCTGTTGGCTGCACATATAAACGGTACACCATTTATGGACAATCATGTGATCGATGAAGCCGGAAAGCCTGCTTAAAACATAAAGTTATACGTACAACTGGTGATACTGAAGCTGTAGGTGGGAGCTTGTACTCGGGTGCTAGGACTATTGAGATGGACTGATCAACAATTGTAGCTCCCTAAAAACACCAAGTGAGCTTATCAATCGCAAAAGAGAAGCAGTAAAGGGACACAATCAAAAATTGGAAACAACTCATCCTTGTAGTCAAGCAGCACGCAAGCTACGTGAACAACCAACAATACTTATGCTAGAATGCACTCGCTTTTATCTGCATCTCTGTTACAACACTT
The DNA here is from genome assembly GCA_029582605.1 of Solanum gracilifrons. NCBI lineage: Eukaryota > Viridiplantae > Streptophyta > Magnoliopsida > Solanales > Solanaceae > Solanum > Solanum gracilifrons. The sequence goes on from JAJOOH010000766.1 coordinate 6,454, forward strand.
CAAGTGGATTGAAGAAGAGGAGAAAAAATGATAGCACTGATTTTTTAAGAATAGAACAGCTTCCTTACTCTCTGTTCCTTCATTCTAGATAACAATAGTGTACCAAGTATCCCTTCAGGTAACATCTGAGAAATTCTGACTTTAATACTAAAACAGCTAAAGTATCCACATAGAAATTGTCAATAAAATGTTCATTAGATAAGTATCAAAACCCCTTGATTGTGTGCTTCCTTTTTTCCAACTCTAACTTCTACAACTAGAAAACTGCTAACTTTTGCAAGACTGATTGACATGTTACACTATGCTAAAGTGCAGTAATGGTCCCTTAACTTTTCAACCTTCAATTTCCCCTGAAGCTCTGTTGATCCTTCTATTGAAGCCACCAAGCAGAAGTAAGAAGGCCACATGTAAAGTAACATGGACCTAGGCTTTTATGATTTCACTAGCTACTTTGCACTATTCTTTTTTTTTCTTTTGGTTGTTGCCCGTGGTATCTGGGCCAGCTTTCGCGCATCTCAAGTAATTACAGGGGATACCTTCCACCTCCCACCAGCAACATGTACCAGGTAACTAGGCCACACCATTGGGTTACTTCGCACTATTCTCTGGCAGCATGGTGAGCCTCAAAACTTTAAGCACCTCTGAATGCTTGGGGCTAAAGTGAAACCATAATGTTTTGCTCTTAGGGGATGTATAAATCTCCTGTCAACTGCGTTGCGATAAAACACTTCTGGCATATCTCAATTGTGTCATCTGCCTAACTACCCTACACACCAATGGACAAAAAAGAAGAAGGAAGAACTGATACATAGCCATGCACCAAAAAAAAAAAGAGAGACAGATACTAATAACGGCAGAGAAAATTCATACCCCACCAAGTCAAGATACAGACAACTATGAATGTACCCGAGCCAATAAATACTTAAAGGAGGTGAAAACGGGATGCTCATACAGAAGTTACCCACAATGGGTTGAGGGATGAGTTGTTTGTCGACTTATTTGGACTTGGGAAATCCTCACCTCATGAGCTATTTTTGGGATTGAGTTAGGCCCAAGGTTCATTTCTTTACTATAAGCTTCCTGTATTAATATGAAAATGAAATGAGGAATGGAAGTTTATCTCCACGCCCCTCACCCCATCTTTGGCCAAAAATGCTGAACATTTGTCCATGTTTGGAAGAACCAAAGTTATGTGATGACTCTCAACTGAATCAACTGAAGTTTATATGGGACCTCTTTGGAACTTCTATTGCTCTAACAGAAAAGAAAAAGGCTCCAAGTGAATAAAAGTAATTGCAAAGGAGATACCAACCACCAGTGATGTGTGAAGTATTTATCCAAGTAAATGGATGGAGTAGTTCTTACAGCTCCTTCAGTTACCAAGAGATATAGAACAAATTTGCAGCAAATTGTCGCCACTTTCTGCAACAGGTCCTTTGATATTCCTTAGCATAAGCAGTATCCTTTTTTTTCTTAACCTGGAAACTTAGCAATCTCCTAAATGTGACAGAAAATCTGAATTATCTCAGATGGACAGTTGAGGCAACAACCAAATAATAAATGGGGAGATTCGGGACAACCACAAAAGCACAAACAATGTAATATAACCTACTAATGCTATTTTCTGAACTTTGCAATAGGGACACTTTAATATTCCCATTCTATCTCACCCCCACAAAACTATATTCCACATTGAGGAAACAATGTGTTAGCTCGTATCACATGCACTGGCAGAAAGGTCTTGTACCTTTTATAGAATCTGTGATGTACACTCAAAGACACAACCATCATAACTACCTCTCTACTTCTGAGGTAGGGGTAAGGTCTGCGTACACTCTATCCTCCCGAAATCCCACTTTGTGGGACTACACTAGGTGTGCTGTTGTTGTTGTTGTATTAAAAGGAGTAGTTCATCAACAAATATAAGAGCTTTTTCTTCATTAAATAAATCAAGACTGGCAATTATAGAAACTTATTAACTAACATTAACCAAAAAAAAAAAGGTTACAAAATGCCAAGATCAAAGAGGAGTCTACATACTGAAAGAAGAACTGCAGTCTCTGCACTCTGAGGATCCTTGAATGTGACATAAGCTACTTGCGATCGCTCACTCTCACTATAAAAGAAAATATAAAAACATGTAAGGTAATAAAACTAACCATCAATCATTCTCAATAGGCACATCCTCCCCTGTTTATGACCTTACTTTTCTAGATTAGCAGTACTGACCATATAAAATCTTGTGTAAAGAAAAATTAGATGCTGAAAAGAGCAAAAAAAAATAATAGCTAACCCTTTCATCTCTAAATATTCAATATCCCCTGAGAAGGAGAAGAACTCCTTGATATCTAGCTCTTTAGCACCCAAAGAAACATTGTTCACTTGCACTGTTTTAACCTATCATAATAACAAAACAACCAGAAAATATCAGCAAGACTTTACAACAAAAGGCTTAATTCTTCCACCTCGGAAGGTGAAAATCTCATGTACGACTATGTAGAGTGGCAATAAAGGCGACTTATCTGTCAACTTTTTCACTATCACCCCAAAAACCAATCTTGCACATTCTAAATAACCAGAATATTATTATCACCTAATGCCATAAGATTAAAAGTTGTACCTTTCCTATATGTATACTAGTTAAAAAAAAAGGGTATAAATAAGAATTATTTTGTCATTTGTTCATGTATTGAGAGATTTACAAATGAAATCGAATCTCATAGAACAATAAGTCAAAAAATGGAAAACAAATCATCAGTTAATTTGCATTTGTAAGAACAAATTAAATAAAAGATAGAGAGATGTTGAGCTATTCACTTACCGACATCGATCGAGATAAAAAGATAGCAGATCAATCCAAGAAGAATTTGGAGGATATCGAAACAAAGAAGGAAACAAAATTGGAGGAAGAATCCAAAAGGTGTAAAAGATGGAGGAGTTAGAAATAGAACGAGTTATACGCAAAAGTTGGCAAATGTTTGTTTCCAATAAGGCCAAACGAATATTGAGGGGGAGATATTTTATTTTTAAGAACAAAATTAATTAATTTAGCTTTCTATTCTGTTTTTATTTCTTTATAAAGAAGAATAGAAGTTCCTTCCTAGTTCTTATATTCAAACCAAATCAATAAATGTAAAATATACAATCATAATTAAGTGGTATAGTGCAGATTAGGGGTGTCAAAAATGAATCCAAACATAGGTAACTCGCCTAATTCGTCCAGAATTTTAAGGGTTGGGTTCAAGATAATTTGAATTGGATTCAATTTCAACTCATTCAAGCCTAACCCATTTTAAGAGAATCCTCAATTGAGCCCAATTCATTCTCCAATTTCAACTCGTTTTAAAACTCTTTACTAAGATATATTCATATATTAAAGGTATGAATTATTATCTATTTAACATCGTTTATGATTTATCTATCCATTTGTTGCTTTTTTTTAAAAAAAATCTTGAGCGTTTTTAGCCCATTTGAACCCAACCCATTTGAGCCCAAAGTAAACTTGGGCAGGTCAAGACCCAAACCCGATTTATATCTCAACACATTTTAATATCTTTAATTTCAACCCAACCTGTCCATTTGACACCCCTAGTGCAGATATTCGATGTAAATAATTTTTTATTATAGTTACAAATGGTTACTTATTGATTGCAAGCTTCTCCAAAATTTCACAATTCACTGTATTCTTAATACGAATATTATAACTGCCAATATTTTCAACCTTCGCATGTTATATGGTTTCATAAGCTTTGTCGATTCTGACTTACAATTTATGGGTACACATTATTGGAATACCATATTTGGTAAGTTTAAATAAGTATTTTTGGCAAAAGGGCACTTGGATGACACTTGGAAGAGGTAATATTAGTAAATGATAAAACTGAAGACAAACTCAACAGCAAAACAGAAATAGCAGAGGCGTTAAGGCTAATGCACCTTCCTTCTTTCGTCGTTTTGTACTCTCTAGTATTAATATTTTCACTTGCACGGCACATCGCCCACTTCTCCTGCTCTTTTCTTGCAAAAACTTATGTATTTTCAAATTCAATTCAAAAGCAACCTCCCCATTGCCAACACAAAACGTTGCTTCTCCTCCTCTTTGTAGACGCAGATTTCTAATTCATTTACAGCAGAAAAAAATTACTCTCTTTTTTGTATGTTTTCAAAATGAGCTTTGAAGATCTTGAATCAGGAAGCTCATTGTATGTTCAAGGAGGAAGTGGATCATGGGAACGACAAACAAAACAAGCCATCACAAATCCTTCTGCTTCTGATAATCGTCAATCCATAGTAGCAAGTGTGTTTCAAATAAACACAGCTTTGACGAACTTTCAACGACTAGTTAACACGCTTGGAACATCCAAAGACACTCTTCCACTCCGCCACAAGCTGTAAAGACTTGTATTCTGTGTTCCTTGATTAAGCGCATTTTACAATGGTGCATGTGTTAACAGGGTTTAGTTTCTTGCTTTTCTCTGCAGCCACAGTACAAGGCAGCAAATTGGGGAATTGATAAAAGAAACTTCAGCTAAGCTTAAGAAAGCCATTGAATCATATCGACATTCTCAATATAGTGTAAGTGGATGAATTATTTGAACAAGGAAGTGAAGATAGAAGAATGGGGATCTTCTCAGTAATGTTGCTTTTAAACTTCAGGTCACCAAGAAGATCGCCGATGCTAAGCTTGCTAAGGATTTCCAATCTGTTCTTAAAAAGTTCCAAAAGGCTCAGCAACTTGCAACACAGAGAGAAGCAGCTTACACTCCTTTCATCTCCCAGGAAATTATTTCATCCAGGTAATTAACCACTACAAATGCTTCTGCCACTTTCTTTCTTAGCCCGGATATATGATCGTATCTTCATATCTTACATTTGTATTTTGCAGAAGCGCAGAGATTCAGATAAGTTCATCTATCAGTCCCGAGAGCGGTTCTATCCTTCTGGAATCCAAAAGGTTAGAAGATAACCAAGTACACACTCGTTTTTGGGTTTGTTGATTGATAATGTATGTTAAGAAACTTTATTTCAGCACCCACGTCTCAGTATGGCAAAGGAAGTTGCTGTAATCTTATTTTCTTACTGTTTTCCCCAATTCTTTATGCTACCACCAGTTCTTTTGCTCATAGTGAACCCTGGCTTTACTTCTATGGCAGACAGGACGTCGTACAACTGGAACATGAGATTGTTTTTAACGAAGCCATCATAGAAGAAAGAGAGCAAGGAATGATAGAAATCCAGCAGCAGATTGGTGAACTGAATGAGATGTTCAAGGATTTAGCTCTATTGGTCCATGAACAAGGAACTATGCTCGGTTAGCCAATATCTCTATCCGATCCGATCCTTTGTCTTTCTTCCTCCGAAATTCCAACTATAACTAATCTTATTAATGAATCTAACATCCTAAAAACCCATTTGCCAGATGATATAAGTTCCAATATTGAGAGTTCTCATGATGCAACTGCACAAGCTGCAAAGCAACTTACCAAGGCATCGAAAATCCAACAATGTAATTCATCTATGGTAAGAGTCTATATTGCAGCTAGTCCTATGATACCTGACGAATTGCCTTTAGCTTGGAGCAAAATTGATACTTCCAAATTTTCTTTGCAGAGCTGCTTGTTGTTGGTGATATTGGGGATCATCCTGCTAATAATAATTGTACTGGTGCTAGCATAAAGAGTTTTCCTCCAAGTTACTAAATTGAGATATTGTAGCTTTTTCATCTCTCAAGTGTATGGGTTCCGATTGTTCTACCTGCATCAGTCTGCTAATGTAGATAATTTGTACGTCAGTATGACCTCAAGGTACAGATGTACAGTAAAAAAATTTTTAGACACTGGGAACTATCTGTGTTCAGTGTGCTACCACATTATGTCTGTTGTACGTAATCTTACCTTTCATTTCTACAAGAGCTTATCCCCAGGTTTGAACTCGTGACCTCTTGGTCATAAGATGACAACTCTTACCATAGCGTTAAAGCTCTTCATTTCAATGATCCAGATATAGCACAAATTGGTATTCGACAATCGCATTAGCAAGTAAATTACTAAGTACTACCATTTTTTCTAGTACTTCAGAGACGGTAAGAAGTAGCTTGGTAGGAGAATACCATCCCAGCATTATCCTCCAAGTCCTCCCTTAGCTCACTGACATTCTTCCGTCCTTGCAAGACTAGTGGTTCTATATCTAATTTACATAACCAAAAGAGTAAAACTATTTATTGCTGCTCCACGCCTCCACCTGATCCCAACAAAGGCAAAAATTAATTGATTCAACAGGCAAGAAAAGATATTACCAACGTCTAACCAGAGGCAGGCAAAACCAAATACCTATTGGCTATTGCGATTGATCCTTTCTGACCGCATTCAATCGAGAAAACTGATATCTATCACAATTGAGTGCATGTGAGGACTAATCTGCTACCAGAGTGGGTATTAATCTCCATCAAACATTGGTAATCCGGTAAAACTTTACCCACACGGTGTTTACGCCAAACCATAACCCAAATGAAACATTTCCACATGGGCAAATAAAGGTTCTTCCTCTATTTCTCATAAAATAGCAAGCAACAAAGAGAAATATAACCAAACTAAAGGCTGCAAACTAAAAACGACCACAAATACTTAAGACTTTCAGAATGACCAAATATTAATCTGATAATAAGATACTGGGAAAGGAAAATATGTTCATGACTGTTAAGCTCATCATACCTGGAAAGAGAATCGACTATATGATGGGAGAAATCTGCTTAAAGTAACCTTTGCATATGAATAGTATCACATTTTCTTGAAAGTTATACTTACATCTGTATCAAATCCTCATTGTCATTCTATTATGTTTAAAATTTCTATATATACCACCAGTGACAATCTTTTAGCAACCTTTCCAGCCCCCTCATTGTAACTAGAATATCCAAATACTCAAAGTGGTTGAATCAAAATGTATTAGGCAGATGACATATTTTTCTACTCAAAACTTCGTCTGTGGTGAAGACCAGTCCCCCCAGAAAGGCATTGCTGTCAGTCCACCAGTACAGCGCATTCACCTGACAAAAACCACAGAAACATGATGAGAAACTAAAAGCCCCTATGCTCTCTCTAAGCATACCAAAGGTTTTAGTAGTTGTGCTCAAAGCAAAACTACAATGTTTTAAAGATTAAAACATGCATACTAGACCTAAGAATAGAAGGTCCTGAAAGGAATTGGAGTAATATTGAAACCTGACTCTACCTCGAGATGTCATCCACCCACCCACATAATGCAGAATGTTAAGATACAAAATCAATGAAGCATCTCTGTTCCCACTACAAAATAAGAATTAACTCAACAAGAGATTTCAAGCAACCAGCAGGCTGTTAGCAGCATACAGAGTCGCATAAATCTATACATTGAAAGTGAGATTCCTCGTTTTTAATGGAGAAAATGAAAAAACTAGTCCCTTATGTTTGGAGGTTGGTCTAAACCTGCAAGTGAATTTCCTCTATGTTAGCAGTATACAGAGTCACGTACTAAGGCTGTTATTGATGGTACACGTGAGATAAAAAAAAGTTGATCCATTCGCTAATTCATATAACTGAGGGTCGAAGAAAGCAAATGGTGTATTTAATTGGCTTGAAAAAGATTTTTCTTAAGGTACGAATAGGGGGGAATAAATCTGGAGAAGTTCATCCTGATGGTTCTCTTCAGCTTAAACGGCTAATTGGTAACCATGCCTCTCACGAGCCAACTGCATCAAAGCTAACACCACCAAGTATTCTAATAATAATAGAGACCAAAAGTGCTCAATGGTAGTAAACATGAAAGGCTAAAACTACTTGGATGTATATATAAATGCCCATTTTAGACCTTCCCCCAAATCATAAGAGAGATTTTATCATTTTCTCTTGAGTTATGCACACATAAGTTTTTTCGCATAAGCTAGAATTACAAAAACTTCGGATAAAAGAAAATGTTGTGTAAAAATCAAAATTAAAAGAAATGGTAAGAATTTTGCAATGGTTTGTCAAAGGGATAGGAAAGTAATAAGCTCATCATAGTGAATAACAGATAAAATTTCTACCTTTGATGTTTTCTGGATTCAACTAAAATTCACAATTTCATTCACTATGAGAGTCTGATGTGAGAAGTCCCATCTGTTAAGTAAGATGAGTCATACGCTTCAGTTTATCACAATCACTCTCTTGAACTTCTGGAACATCCTCTTCTTTTGCTAAACCATCTTCTAATGCTAGAGAACCAATCTCATCCTTATCGCCAGTGAGAGGGCTTGCTAAAAGAATCTGGTCCCAGAAAATGTCATTTATGCCTGGAAGCTTAGGCATCTCGTCCGAAAAGACATCATCCATAGAAAATCCATCAGGGACAATGGATGCTACATCATCCACAATATCTTGCATTGTTTCAATGTATGGCATATCCCCGGTCTCCGGCCGCTTAAGGTTAGTTATTTCAAGAGTTTCCGGTGTATTGAACCCATGTCCTGAAAATTCAGGGTTCACATGATCCGTCTGAGGGTTGAGCGCATTTAATTCAGGAAACTGAGGGACCTTGGCTTGCCCAGGAACCAGACTAGGGGAATACTGGATCTCAGGAATGACAGATAAACTAGAGTTGAATGGAAATCCTGAATCTGACATCAGATGAGATTGTGAAGAAGTTGCCAATTGCGAAAGAGTAACCTCAGAAATATGAGGGGATATACCACCAGTCTCTAATGTATTTTCAAAAGACCGGGCGCGATTAGTCAATAAACCATGTGTATTCTTAACTATGGTCTCCAACCTACCAGATGTATTAGTTTTCAGGAGCTTCTGCAGCAATGCTTTTGCTGCCTCATTCATCAAAGGCTGGTAACGGACTATCTGCCTGTCACGCAAAGTACTGACCTGCTTGGCTGCATAATTTTCTTCTTCCTGGTTGGGGAATCTCCTCTTCTTATTCATCCCAGGAATGCGCCTTTTACCTTCATTCTGTTGATGAACCAGTTCAGCTATAAAGCCAGGGCTTTGCAAGGCCTTAGCAAGGAATGTCATCGCTTGCTGTTCCCTTTGCTCCATTAACTGAAGACGCTGCCCAACATTCTCCAAGCGGTGATCTGTTGCCTTCTGCTGCTGCCTCAAATTGACTAGCTCCTCCATATGAATACTTTTATCTATTTTAAGCCTTTCCACCTCTTCTTCAATTCCAATCTTCCCAACTTCAACACAAGATCCAACAGATAAACTTTGCACTTGGGAGGCAGTCTCCTGATGAACCTGCATTTGAGAGGGTTTTCGCCTACTTATAGTTTTCAAGAGGTGCTTCTGGCCTCTAAGAAATCCCTCATTTGCAAATTCCCAGCAGTCTGGATCAACCTTCTTGTAACCCTGGTTGATGAAAGGGGATAGCAAACTGTTAAAAGAGTAAAGGCTGCCCAACATATACAAAGAATATTTGTAACCGAAATACACAGACAACAGAGAATGACAACACTGTATTAAGTATTAACTGCATTACACAAGAAAATAATTCCCTCGTCATAATTAGAAGAGATTCTCATCGTCAATCAATTACTTAGAACATTGAAACCTGGACAGAATTGTTGCAGTATCACATAGATACACTTCATTTGATGTCTTGAAATTGTTATTCAGCAGACAGGACTAGCAAATGATTGGATTGCTAAAATAAGAAGTTGGGAATGGAGTCATGTGAGATTGTAATACTTGTAGTGATTTGTATATATCAACTTTTTCCAACAAAAATGTCTTGCTTGCTTACAATTTAGTCAATATTTCAGCACATGCAACAAACACATTATAAACGGAAATATTGATGTTACTTATTTTTGTTTTTGTTTTTTTTTGTGGTGGGGGTAAACCAAACCTTTTTTTCCTGTTGGAATACTGTAATCCCATGAGAAAACATTACAAGCCCTGAACCCAACTTTGCAAAACACACCAAACACTGAAATTACCATTTATATTCCAAATATTGAATTCAAGATAGGCCCTAAACATAAACTTCCAGGAGATTAAGTCTGCTTTACCAACCCTGCAGACCTTTGAGCTTCCAGGCACTTTGTCCTTGCACCTCCTTGGTGCTCCTTCTCTAAATAAATTTTAGTCCTTTTACAGATAACATTTGCATACATAGTGATTGCCTCAAGTCACCCCCAGTTTTTCTATTTAAGATATTTTCCATGGCCAACTAATAATCAGTTTACGCAGCACAGAATTTGCTAACTATGAAACTGAATAGCAGGAAGGACACACTCAATGTAAATGAAACCTTTGAATGATATTCTGAACTAATATACTAATCAGAATTCTCTTCTAATTAGATAGAAAGTTTTTGCCTATTTGCTCAAATTTTGCAACATCTTTCCAACTCAATGTGCTAATCATATATAATCTCAGGATAAGATATCAACAAATAGAAGACAAATAAGATATCTTATAGTAAGAGCTAGAAAACAACCTATCCAAGTAAAAACACCTAAAACAACAGAAAAAACGTAAATAAATCTCGCAGAAACAATCACCATAGCAATCAGCCGTGTCTCAAAATTATTAGTATATTTCCACTTCATTCAGACCGATGCACATTAGCTACATTCAGAATCCAATTCAACACTTAAAAAAAGTGGTTTATTTAGGGTTTAAGTAAATTTCTGCAAACACGAACATCACAAGCAAAAGCATAAATTTCGTAAGAGCGATGAAACAAAGAAATTTTTTATTAATTTACTAACATAAGTATTCAACTGCCTGACGAAGCTGGAAAAGTTATTGTGCTTAAAATACTTGGGCAAAATATCCCTGGAAAACTCCGGCACATTCCATACGACGAAACTGTTATTACTCTTACTCCACGACACAACAGAGTCCGTCGACCGATCATCCACCATGTCATACGTTTTGCTCAGAAAAGGCGGAAGCGGATTTCCTATCTCATGAACTCCTTCCATAGTTTTTTCGCCGTCCGGCGACATTCTGACGGTTGCTCTGTTTATTCGCCTGGTATACACAGATAGAGATACGAAGAAGCAGAAGTTACACGAGGCACTAGAAAATGGTTTGTAGGTCTCGCGATTCGAGGAGATGGTGAGAGAGAAAATTTGTTTGGGAAAAATGAGTGATAAAGAGAAAGTAGCAGAGGTGCAGCATGAATTACTCAAAGAATAAATGCGTCCACCCCTCTGTTCCCGTTTACTTGTCAACCATTTTTTTGGTTTATTATAATTCGAATAAGCGCCGAGTTGGCTTATTTTAGAGCTTCAAAATCGAATTCAAAAATAAAATAAAATATTGATGAGTATTAATTTAGTGATATTGGTAATGATTTTTAAAAAAAAAGTTGATCAAGTTTTAATAGTTGAGGTTTTATTTTAATGGATTAATTAATAATTCCTTAGTAAATTATTAAATTATATTTATATTATTCGGAATATAAAATCTTAATCGATAATGATCAATAATAATGAATAACCAATAGATTATAAGTAAAACTCATAAATTTTAAAATCAAGTCGAACTAATCGATACGCAACCTAACTTAATTTGAGAAAGGTTTTTTACTAAAGATATTTTTATATTTAAAACTCAAAATTGAGAGGTCAAGCAAATTCCCCGCTTCACTGTGTCCTCTGATGATTACTTATCAACCATTAGTTGTTCTAAAAGTGAAAAGGCACGTAAATAAAGTTTAATTAGTTATTAAAATAAACTAATGTGATTTAAAAGAAATTAAAGAGTTAATAAAATAAAACTAATCTGATCCTCTCCTTATTAATTACAGTTTTTAAAGAACTTATAAAACTTACTTTTTACTAACTAAATAGGAGTAAGGGAATACTATTATATTAGAGATTTTGTTAACGAGGTTTATTTGATTTAGAATTAGAGGTAATGTAGGGATTCGTAAGACAAGTTCGTAGTAATATAAAAATGAATACATAATTTCTTGTTAAATGTGGGAATTTTGTATTAAAAGTTATTACTCCACATAGTGTATATTGTATAATTTGAAAATAAGTGTTTGCTTCTTTTTGAAAAATTGTTTATTAAGAGGGTTAGCTTTGGAAATTAGTTATTTAATTTGTTCATGGATAATATCCTTACTTTTTCTTAACATTCTATTATGCATAAATAACACATAAATTTGATATAATTCATGTATTTACAAAAGAGAGAAGGTTCCTAGACATTAATTATTTTATATACATAAATGCAAAATCTTATGGGGATAATGTACCTCTCTAGCTAACCAGCCAAACCATAAATGAAAGAGGACGTAGGAGGTAATATGATAGAGCGGCTAGAGGTGTTAAAAATTATTTTCATATTAAAATAGGTGTGATCCGTTATAAAATATTGTAGACATTGAAAAAATTTAGGACTCAGTAAGACATTTTCAATTCTAGTTGGGATACTACATGTATTGATTCCAGTTAGAATTCTTGGAGGTTATATTAAACTTATTTTCTAGTTTATGCATATATAAAGGGTATTATACTCTTAAAAAAGCATCTCGAATATTCGCATCTTGAATATTCTGCAAATTCATGGAATATTAATAAAGAAATCAAATTTAAATCATATTAGTTCGAGAAATATGGCACAAATGACCCTCGAATCATGGATATATATCTTCTCGATTCATGGATATATATCTGATGAGAGAAGAATTAAGAGGGAACAAAATTGTCTTGATCAATAAATAATATTTCTTCATATTTTATTTATGATTACAATTTATTTTTCTGTCACTTCAAAAATTTGTTGCAAAACAAAAATTATACATTGAGAAAGATAAAAAGACTACTAACTTCACCTAAACATTACAACATGTATATTTATCATCTATAGTTAGCTGAGTATTGAGAAATTACTTACACGACTTTAAAAGCATTCTGATTAAGTCAAGAAAGTGGTACTTCCTTTCATGGACATTATTCCTCCACAGATAGAAGTGGACTAAAAAGGATGTTTGAAAAAATTGCGGTAAGCTAGATAACAGTCATTTATTCTAAATTCTTATTATAAGTATTAATTATTTATATATTTTTGACGTATTTTTTAATTTTATTTTATTTATTAAGATAATGAGATAATATGAACTTAAATAATGAAATGTTGAGGCATAATTACTGTTATATCCACCCTATACATACACGTCTTTCTTCCCCCACATGCTTGTAAAGCTTATTGAACATGATGACATAGAACTTCATCCTTCAAGATCAATTATTGAAGATTGTTGGAAGTCAACAGCGCAACTGAAGGTCACATATATGCAGAAATTTTGTTTATATAGGAGAATGCAATTAAGGAAATGGAGATCTTATTCTTATGAACGATTTTAGAACTTGTTAGTATTTTTCATTGTACCAAAAAGTAACAAGGAATGCTCATTCAATGGTATGAACATGTACATAAGAAAAATGAAAATTTTCTTGGCTTAAATACATGTACTCATTTTTTCTTAATAATGTGCCGCAACAAGAAGCCAACTGATTGAGTGAAATTGACAAAGAGGTACCCAAGTTGTTCACATCTTTAGACTTGGTGAGGGAGAAGGAACCTCATACAGTATGCTTGGTGTTCAAATAATGAATTGCAACATCAGCCGTATTGATGCAGAAACATCAACTTCCTTAAACATCTCTGCCAGCAAGAACCAACGAGTAACGCTAGCTCAGACACTAAGTTACCGCAGCACTTTGGATAACAAGTGCAGTACTTCAGATAACACTGTTTGTAACAAGTACATTGTCCCAAAATATTGCAAGTCCCCGACCATTTAACCACCAAGCCCCAGAACCATTCTTACATCACTAATTTCCAGACACAAGTTATAATTAATCCATGTTAATTATGTGTCGAACCACATCTAATGTATTGACTAGTTATGTGAGTAATGGGTGCAAGCAGGGATGTCTAGGCACAAATTCAACCTTAGAAGGTGCCCACTTAATGACAACGGCTAGGATTAAGATGTACCTAAGCTTTGTACATTGTAGATCTGGAAATTTAAGCCCTGTGCGTAAATGATAAGGTTTGTGACACCTTAAACAATTGGTATGGTCTAACGTTCAGTTTCTCACACCAGAATAATTAACTCCTGATGTTAACTGTTAGTGATCTAAGTGAACCATAAATCGCAACCCAATCTAGAAACAATGCCACCAACCCAGGACACACCAAATTTTCTAGCCCTCCACGACATCCTCTACTAAGCATATGGAATTGCATGAAAAATAAAACAAAACAAATGTATCTTAGAAGACTACAAAATACTAATTCTACGATTGCTTGAACCAATTACCCACAAAGGCAACCAAAATATTGAAGGAATTAACAAGATAGGAAAATGGCTCAAGCAATCACAATATTGAACATGTATTGAAAAACACCAATTCCTCAAAATTTAAAACTTCATTCAACATAACAGTTGAAACTTTGAAGTATTATCATCCGGTTCCAAATTATTCCACATCTCATTTACTAAACTTAAGAAAAAACGAGAATGAAAGCGAAGCATCAATTGCCCCAAAAGTCAGTGGACTTCACCTTACAGTTTTACGAAATTAGAACAGTTAGCCTCTTTTGATTCACATCTACCTCAAGATGCAGGTAATTTATTTCAAACACTTCAGCATCATCTGCAGCTGAGCTTTTTCCATTTTCTGGAAAATTTGTTACCTGCCATTGAAATAAAAGAGTAAAAGGCTAACTGTATAACCACTACTCTGGCCTATAATGATCATCAGAAGCCTAACGAGACTCGTTGTTTAGCTTCTCGCGTGCAATATCTAGGAAAAATGCAGTCATCAAAGTCTCATAGTTTGGCATTTTAGCATAGCCAGGGAAATAATTGATATCAATAACAAGATATCGATTCCCAACTTTTTCATCTCTAATCATATCAAAGTTAAAGAGATGCAACTTCAAAGCATCCCTCAACTGATTAGCCACATCTGTCACAAATCTCGATGGAGGCATCACCGCCTTCTCAATCAGTTCAGCAAAACTATCATCATTCTGATCTTGAGCAGTTAAATTAGATATCTGGGAAAACGATATCAAATTCTCTAACATCCCCAATTTCTCCTCCGGAATATCAGGCAATGACCTCCTTTTCACACATTTCACATGTTCCCCAGCTACATAAACCTTGAAAATAACTCCTCCGTGATTCACAAATTCCTGTAAAACAATTGGGGGTTTCAGCCCTTCTAACCCTTCCGGCTTCAAAACCAAAGACATTTGATGAGAATCAGCAGAACCATTCGCAATCAACGGCTTAGCAATGACAGGGAAATGTAACCCTTGATTAGTAATAGCTTCTAAAAGGGATTCCGAATTTTCTCCAACGAAAATCTGAATAGGGATTCCGATAGTTTCGTTATCTCCGGCGATTTTCAATTCGTTAACGACATCGAGCATTGTGAGCCGATTGTGAAGTTTTTCAATGGCGTCGATTGGATCTACTATAATGGCGGTTGGGTTCTGAAGCGCGAATTCTTCTAACTGTTTCCTCCATTCTGGACCATATAGCTTATGAAATATACAATCAAAAGGACCTTGTTCGATTAATGGTTTGTCAAGATCGATTGGGACTAGATCAATACCATTTTCTTGGGCGTGATTGATGAGTGAATCTTGAATAAAGCTTGAAACTTTCTTCGATGCAAGTACGTAACCAAAGCGAAATCGTCTTTCAGGCATAGCTGTTTATCGAATTGAATTGAGAGATGAAAAACAAGAAAATGTTGAAGAGGGGATTTTGATTTTGACTTTTAATTTTGGGTGGCAGTTTGATAAAAGAGATTCGTTTTACTAGTGTTTCTGGGGAGCAAAAATTAGAGCGTGACACGTGGCAGGTGGGATATTCCAGGACTTTGAAAGTCGAGCCACACGTGGCATTTAGTTTGATTCATATGACACAAATTCCTAGTCCTCCACCGCCCACCAAACTTGATTGGACACCAATTATTTAATTAGAAAGGGTATTTTAGTCCGTACATTATTGTTTTTCTTATTTTTCTTTAGTTCGTTAGAAAAAATATCTCTATTTTATTTATTAACATTTAGTTTTAATTTTTTAGATGATATATTGAAAATTATAAGATTAAAAAATGATTTAATATATTTGAGTTATTTTTAGTTTAGATATTAAATTATTTTTTACGTTTTCGTTTTCAAATTATGTGTCAAGTTAAAATAAGATAAACAAATTTATAAGCTTATTGTAGTAAAGATTTGTATTTCAAAGTGAAAATTAGCGGACACTTGCTCATAATATTACCTCACTATAATAATATCTCCGTCTATTTTTAATTGTTACCTTTTTAGAGTCAAACTATAAAAAATTTGACTAAATTTTATGATTATTTTTTTATTATATTGATATGCAAAAAATCACAATTTATAGTGTTTTTCGTATAGTTTTTGAATAACTAAATTTTTTATTTAAAGTATCGAATTAATGTAATCTAATTTAACTTTGAAAATTAATCAAATTGACTTTTGAAAAGTGTAACATGACAAATAAAAATACTGGATGAAAGGAGTAACTGAGAGAATCTTGTAGGGAGTGTCATCCCCAGAATGGACCATGTAGTATGCAATTTTAATTTAGTCTGAACTCCAATAAGAGCACCGAACATAGGGTGGAAGACCAAAAAAAAATATAACCTCACCAGTTTAACTGAGATAAATGTTGAAAGCATGTGCAATTGAGAAACCAAATATAATAGACAAACAAAGCTGAAAGAAATGGTGGGGAAAATATTAAGGATATTCCTAACATGACAACTTGTAATTGAGAACCAAATCCCTCCAAATAATAAGAACAGAAAACTAAAGATAGTGCAACTTTTTTTTTCTTATGTAATTAAGCCCCTATTTGAAAATATAAACAAAAAGAAAAAAGAAAACAGTTGATAAACTGATCAATTACTTCTGGCTGCTGGTGTTTTTCTTCTTCAGTAGACTTCCAAATTTATGAAACAAAGGTTTTTTCTTCTTCTGATTTTGCTGCTTAGTAGGAGATGTGCCACCATTCTCAGAGAACTCTGATTTTTCTTCTTGTTCTGCCTCTCTTTCCCACATTTTATGCTCATCTTTTCCCAAATCATCATCATCTTTCTTTGCTTTACCCTCAAGTTCATTTAGTTTTCCATTTGAATTATCGATAACTTTAGAGGCCTTAAGATCATCTTCATCATGTGAGGTGATTTTGACTTGATCAGGCTTTTTATCAACAGGTTGTTCAGATTGATAAGGTGGAAGTTCCATCTTAGGCTTCTCTATTTGATCAGAGAATTTCACTACTTTTGGGAGCATGTCGTAGCTTTTTTCACTATCAGAAAGCTCTACACTTGGTTCAGATTCATTTTTGGCTAATGATTCTTCAAGCAACATTGACAATTCATCAACTTTCTTCAATGATGCAGCTTCTCTACTTCGAAGCTCCTCATTTTCGCGAACAATAATCTGCACTTCATTTTCTTTGTCAGCTAAACGTTCCTTCAATCTTATGCTCTCATCTTTTGCTTCACCAAGGACCTCTTTTAAAAAAGTCACCTCAGATTCAGATTTCCTTAGGGAATTCTTCAAATAAGCTTCTTCGTCTTTTTTGGCAGAAGCTTGATCCTCGGCATCTTTTAGCAGATTTACTGACCGGTTGATTTCTTTTTCCATTGATGAATTTTCTTCTTCAGTTTTATTCATGCAACTCATCAGATGAAGCTCCTTTTCCTCCCACTCAGCCTTCCATTTCTCTAGCCCGTTTTTGGATTGTTCGATGGAATTGGTAAGAACATCAAGTTTCTCTTTTGCTTCATCAAGCATGCTTTCGTACTTTTCCTCTTTTGCTTTCAATTCCAACTTCAAATCTTCAAGTTGTGTTTCATAATGTTCATGTTGATCAGTTTGGTTAGACAACAACCTCTCTTTGGCTTCTCTTGCTTCTGAAGAAACCTCATGCAAAGCTGATGTCAAACTTTCCATTGCCTTATTACTTTTTTCTTCCTCCTCCCTGGAGCTTTCCAAATCATTTACAAGCCTGTTTTTTTCTTCTAACAGTATTTGAACACTGGCTGCTGCTAGTTTTTCATTCTCTAAAGCCTGAATCTTCTCCTCCTTCACTGTTTCAAGATCACACATAAGAGAATCCACCTTCTTTCTCAACTCAGACGCCTCTTCCCTAGCCGTTTGAGCATGATGTTCTGATTCCTCAAGATCGCCTTTCTGCCTCGCCATTGACATCTCCAGTATGCGCACCTTCTCCTTGAGATATGCAATCTCACATTCTGCATCATGCACCAGATCATTGCTTGCTTCCAGTTGTTTCATGACCGACTCAAGGGTTGCTGATGCAGATCTCTCTAAATGGTGTGCTTCCTCAGCCTGAGCATCTAGTTCTTCGACCTTCTTCTTCCATTCCTCCAATACATTATGAGCGTAAGATTCAGCCATCTTAGCAGCCTCCAAATTGGCATTAAGTTGTTTCACAATAGCTTCTTTTTCCACCAATTGAGCTTCATAACTTTTTGCTTTCTCAAGTTCTTCTTTCAGTGTTTCTATCTCAAGTTTCAGGTCTTCCACCAGCTTATTCTTCTCATTAACCTCCGTTTCATTCCAAGAAATCCTGGAATCAAGCAAAGATTTCAATCTCACTAACTCAGCTGAGAGGATTTCCACCTTCTGTGCATGAGTTTCAGCAACTTTTGCGGCATCCTCAGCATTGCTAAGTGCCTTATTTTTTACCTCACAAGCCATGGCCAATTCGCGCTTTACACGTTGAAGTTCCTGTGTAGCAGAGAGGAGAGAAGCCACATCCACAGCATGTTGGTTCCTCACAGCTTCGACTTCATTCAGCCATTCCTCTTCTTTCTTTTGAGCAGCTTCAATCCCCACCTGTTCCATCTCAACAGCACGAAACGTTTCAATTTCAGTGTTCTCTTCAGCTTGCTTTCGAGCTACCAAAGCTTCTCTCAGCTTCTCATTTGCTTCCTCAGACAATTTCTGAGCTTCCTTCACTTCTTCAAGAGCTTGCACTTTTTCCTTTTCAGCCAAAGCCAACATCTCCTTGGCCTTCTTAAGATCTTCTCGAGCAACATTTAATTCAGATTGCAGTTCTGATGGCTTCAGGATCCGCGTTGGCTTTTTCTGATAAGTTTAAAATCAAACAAGTATGTAAATAATAATGCATAAGTTATAGAAGACAAAAAAAAAAACGTTTCATCGAGACACTAGTGAAGAACTTTCTCTATTTTGATGAAAACTAGTTTTTCCTGCATCCACATAGTAATCCAACAGACATTCAGAATCTGAACCTTATTCGACGTAATGTCATAGCATGATCAAGGCAATGCAACTCAAATTACATCACCTTACACACATAACATCAAATGGATTTTGAGAAACTCACATCAGGTAGAGTACTGATCTTAGAGGTCCGCCGTTCCACCGAAGGCTTAGAAGTTATAGCAGATCTAACAGTCCTATCAACTGAACGATGCAAATTCTGCAAGGAAGAGGGCGAATCAGCATCAGATTTAGCTATTCCCCTGCTCACTCTACTGATCCGCGGAGTTACTGGTGTCGAATTACTAGGAATTCCATTTGAAGTTGATCTGGTGAAAGTTCAAATACACCACAATTAGATAAACCTGATACTCCAAGCAATTCTAAAAAGGCAAAATCACAAGATCAACCCCATCCCCCACCCCCTACCCCCCAACTCCACAGCATCCAGTTAGTAATTTGCAAAGGAAATTAGAACAATCCATGCCAAAGTTGGAAACTTTTTATCAAAATGTAGTATCCAACTTATCTTTTTCTCCTTATTTATTGTTTTCTTTTCACTTTTGGGCAACATTACCAATCATGAAGTAGATGCATCAGAAAACTTTGCCAAATTGTGTGAAATTTTAGATCCTTAGATCAAGCCATATACCATAACAAGGCAACATTCAAATACAAGATGCTTAAAATCATAGACAAGGGAATTTTTTAAAAAAAAATTACTTGCCAAGAAAGAGGGCCCAAAAAAAAAACGGTTACAGACATGTTAAAATTGTAAAGACAACTTACAATTCAGATCCATAAGCACTTACTTGATTTTAGTAGACATTTTGGCTGTTGAAGAAAAACAAGAATACTACTTTAACACAAAGGAAATTTGCTGACATTTGTCTTCATAACAAGGAGAAAAATGCAAGACAGAGATAAACAAATAGATTTGTGAAATTATATCAAGAATGTTACTTTTAGCACTGATGGGATAAAGGGAAAAATTTTACAGAGAAAAAAAGATCATTTGGGTTGGTGATCAGCCATACTAGAGCAGTTACACTAATTTATTTATTTTCCTATATCAGTTTCAGCTTTTGAATTGGGAGAAGGAATTTACAAGGCTACCCTTCCTGTTTTTAGAAAAGAGGTATTTTTGCTTTAGCTACAGGGGTAGTAGTAGTAATAACTTCCTCTCCCTTTGTTTCAATTTATGTAACACATTTCGAATTTCGAAATTCAAATAAGTCTTTTGAATTGTCCGTTATTGTGATTTTAGTACATTTTACTTAGTTTATAAATATATAAATTTCATTTTCAAACATTTAAAGATTTCATGAGCAATTTTTTTTTGTCTTGAAAAATGAAATGTGTCGTATAAATTAGAAATGATTATTTTTTTTAGAAACAATGGGAGTATTATCTATCTACTTCTTTTTGCTTTTTGCAGGTGATAAAAGATGAAGAATGGGTCAGGCAGGTTTGGTGTTGTTTTCAAATGGTCTATTTCTATAATGCTTACTTTTCTTTTACAGAAAGGAAAAGGATAGGTCTTATACAGAATTAACCAACTTTATTAAGTAATCAATAATCATACACCCTCTTCAATATTTTTGTTAACTACTATTGACATTCTTTAAGTTTAAATTGATGTAAGTACGTTTGATACGATGGGACCTTGTTCTTGTCCCTACAACAAAGCACATAAAGAGTCCTTCTGGATTAGTTGATAAATATATTTTTGATGCGGAAGTTAAAAAAGATAATTATGTATTTAAATATAAGATATTAAAATTAATATGGTCTACTTCATTCAAAAACAAAAAGATATTAAAATTAATAATAAGCAAAAGTGGACCCAATTTTTAATGTAGCGGGGACAATATTATCTTTAACACAACCACGCCATTTAATTACTAGATACAAATTTTTGGCGTGCAAGTTCAACAAATCTAATAAGGTGCGATGACACGTGCAAATCAAGATCAAAAATCCTATATATAGAAAAATAAAGAGAATTTGAGATACTAGAATTAATAAAAAAACATTTGAGTCAAAAAGGTAAATAGAAAAATAAAAATTCAATTTATACTTTTTTTTCACGGTAGATTTTATGTTACTAAAGTAATTATAATATATATGCTTGTACGGGACATAAGTGCAACAATCAACATACATGTGGGACACTAATATTTTTTATCTAATAAGAGGCCGGAATATAAGATGCACCTTCTTATTAACGTGTGTGCTTTATGAAATTCACATTTAATTCAACAGTATTCATGTTATCGTATTTAAAGATTTTCTATTTTACAATTGTTTCTCTTTATTGCTCATCTCGTACACTTGATTTCTCCTTCAATCGTGTCCTCTAACTCACCTCCTTTGACCTAATAAACAGCTCACCTCTTTCGATCAAATAAACAACTAACCTCCAATCTCCCCCTCTCTATGACGTCAACTTCCCCTCTCTTTGCATGGATTCAATTACTAGGATCCCATAAAAATTTTGTGATTCGGGTGATTTTTTTTTTTGTCAACCCCTCAAAACTTTCTAAAGTTTATGGAGTAAATAAATTCATATTTACTTTCAATTATTTTCAACTTGCATTTTTCCACTTTAGATTTCATGTTACTTGTTACATTTCAATTATAATATAATCACGATATATATACTATTTACATGGAGCACACATATAACGCATGTGTCAAACACTAATACTAGGGGTATTCACGGATCGGTTTGGATCGGTTATTGGTCAAAATCAAAATCAAAATCAAATCAACTTAATCGGTTTTAAAATTATCAAAATCAAACCAAATATAATATACATTTATCAATTTGGTGGTTATAGGTTTCGGTTTGGTTTGGTTTGGTTATTCGGTTATTAACCATACACAATAATAAAAGAAATAGTTCATTCATAATGTGAAAAATAGTGACAACAATTCATTCAGAACGAAAAATAGTTAGAATGACTGAAATTACTGAATTTTCGATCATTGAAGTTACTATGAATAAAGTTTTAAAATTCACTATATTGGCCTAGAAGGACGAGGCATTAACATTTTCAGTTTCACAAAGAATTGTCATAGACACTCATATACATGAAATCAATAAGATAAATATTTTCACATTGGGAATTTTTGCTTTCAATAAGTAAATTATAAAGAAAATTTAATGAAAACATATATAAGATCTTTAAAATTGTTTATAAAAATAATATATTAAATATGCATATTAATAAAATATATGTATATAATTCATCATTTTGGTTCGGTTATTTCTTCAATTTTTTTGAATAAAATCATAACTAAACCAAATACTATTGGTTTTCAAAAATCTAAAATCAAACCAAACCAGACCAATAAAATCGGTTGATTTTATCGATTTGGTTCAATTTTTTAGTTTGGATCAATTTTAATCCAAATCATGAATACCCCTTACTAGTACTATTTAATAAAAGGGAATAGCTAACACCTCTTTGTCGACGCGTATGCTTTTTGGAATTCACATTCAGTTTGAGATTATTCCTATCATTTTATTTTAAAGTTTTCCACTTTACAATTGTTTTTCGGTATTATTCGACAGTTACACTTGATTTTTCCGTCAAGTTTATCCTCTTCGATAAAAATATAACTCACCTATAAACAATCTTCCTCTCTGACACGTCTCTACTCTCTACATTTTTTCTTGTTCTTAACTTTGCATTTATGTGAATTTTATAGCTTCTTCTTATCTCAGGTGAGCGTACTATTAGTGTTTTTCTCTAACAATTTGTTTCGCCATTATTTAAGTTTTTCAGCTGTTTTAATTTTGATAGTTTTAAATTATAGAAAATAATAATATCTATAATACTTATTGTGTAATTTTTACTTGTTTTTTTTTTTTACAAAGAAAAAAAATAATCAAAATTTGAGGTTTATTTAGTGTGAATTCAATTAATGGGAGCCCTAAAGGAAATTAGAGTAAATAAATAAATCCCTATTTAAGACAATCTATCACCTTACCGGAAGTTGTCCGATTTACAGTGGCATTTGCTATTTTTGCGGAGATAAGGTCCGATGAATTGACGACACACCACCACCGCTCCTCCCGTTTTCTTCCATTTTCGTCAATCAAGCATCGTAACCCCATAATCTGATCTCTGTTAACTCCAATTTTTAGTCGTGAGATTCTGTTTCCTTTATGTGAGTTAACTTTAATCAACTGTTTCTACACTTACTAATCTTGAATTCCCTAATTTGTGTACTCTTTACTTTTCTGTAGCTGTTGTTTTTCCATCTGGGTTTGTTGGGTTTTCGTTCTTTTCTTCTGTTAGTAATTAATGAGACCTAGGGTTTTTGAAGTGCATTGTGTTTGAGCAAAAGAGTTGGTCAATCTTGTTTGATTATTTCTTGTACTATACTTTTTGAATTAGGGAAGGGTTGATTGTTGGAAAGTTTACATTGTACCCACTAAAGGAAAAAAATTGGTTTTTCTGTAACAATCAAGTGATAAAGGTAGGATTTTTAGCTTCCAATTCCTTATTTTCAAGAGGATTGTTTCTTATTTCTTTTTCCTTTCTGGACAATAAGTGTGTTGGGATGTTTGTGTTGGTTTGAGGTTCCTGCTTTCTCATTCTTTTGGGTATAGCTGTCAGTGTGTAATCTTTTTGCTCATGGTTTGAGCTTTCTTGTTTTTGTATGTCATATTACTCTATTTTATCAGTTTTGGGAATTGAACATTTTGGGTAGTCAGATCTGCTGTTAAAATGGATTTTACTGGTGAAGCTGGTTTTGCTGGAGGGAATGTGATCCCAGATTCCACAGCCGGGGGTGGTGGTTATGACAGTTGGGGTCCTAATTTTTCTGACCAGGCGGTTTGGGCTACTGAGGATGATTATAAAGCCTGGAACACTGGTCCCTTTTGTGAAACCCCTTCCAACTCCAGTCAGGATGGTAGGCATTCACAAAACCGGTTGGGGAGTGAGCCTCCCAACAAGAAGTCAAGGAATGTGCAGGATTCAGATGCTCGCATTATAGTCACCAGTAGCTCTAAAGCAATCGGAAAGATGTTCTTTAAAACTAAATTGTGTTGTAAGTTCCGTGCTGGTGTCTGCCCCTATGTTACTAATTGTAACTTTGCTCATGGAATAGAGGAGCTTCGCAAACCACCTCCTAATTGGCAAGAGATAGTAGCTGCACATGAAAATGAGCGGGGAGTAATGGTGGAACTGAGAGAAGAACACCAGATACCAATATTGAGCTCTCCTGATTTACGTGGGGAGTCTCAAAGGTCCGCTAAAGGGAGGCACTGCAAGAAGTTCTACACTGAAGAAGGATGTCCTTATGGAGATAGTTGCACTTTCCTTCACGATGAACAATCACGGTCTAGAGAGAGTGTTGCAATAAGTGTGACTCCTACTGTTGGTGGATTTGGAAATAATGCTACTGGAGCAACCCAAAAGCCTTCAAACTGGAAGACAAGAATTTGTAATAAGTGGGAGACTACTGGTTATTGCCCGTTTGGCAGCAAGTGTCATTTTGCTCATGGCGTGGCAGGTATGGATATAACTTTTTGCTTATTTCTGGTGTAGGGAGATAGGATATCAATGTATACACTGAGATTGCTGAAGATCGATGATTTATGATTGATTTGGCTTGCTGCAATTGTTGATCTGCTTGGTTAAATTTTGTTTAGGTGAAAATGCAAGTGGATAAAGTGTATTAAGGCCCATCTTTTCTGGTGGACAGCAGCTTATCTTATCATCTATCAATGTTTATAATGAGATTGCTTAATATTGATGATTTATATTGATTTTTGGCTTGCTGGAATGCTATGTGAAAATGCATGTTGATGAGTGTATTTAGGTTCCTTTTATCTTTTATGTTGGACAGAGACTTGCCTTGTCATCTTAAATGTGTAAACTTGAAATTAGACAAGCTGAAAATACCAGTAAAGAGACTGAAGTTTCTTTCTATATAGGATCACTTCAATACTTATGAAAGTATTATCTGGGAAAGTTCTCAACTAGTCTGCTTAATAACTATGCTCACTCTCGTCATTATCCTTCTCTTTATTGATAACTCTATATATGAGATTATCTGTTGAATGACATCAGATACCAAACTCATTACATTTTTTATATGTATGGTTAGAATATTAGGTGAATATGTCTGACTTTACATAGATGAGTCTTTAAATACTTGTGCCAAGGGATAAAATACGACTTCACAACTATTAGGGTATGCTCTTTATTTTGATTATAACTTTTGGTGTACCCCTGTGTATACAGATAATCCATATCTTTTTTAAGTCTCTTTACGTTTTGTTATACAGTATACTTCTTCTCCACAATATCAATAAATTATTACTCCGTCGCTGCAATTTATGTGTCTTACACTCTTACTTTCCTTTTTAATTTGTTTTGAAAAGAATGACACTTTCTATATCTGGTAACTCTTTTATTCTAACATCTCACATTTCTTGTTTAAGATCACAAGATTCAAAGAACATTTCAGTACATTATACACATCTTTAGTTTAAGACCACAAGATTCAAAAATCTCCCTTGTTTTCTAAACTTCGTACCCAGTCAAACCAAGATACATAAAAAAATGTACTTTATCGAAGAAAAAAGAAGAAGGAACTATTGGGTTAACAATAACATGTGCCTATCCAAAAACAAGATAAAATGAATAGCAACTCCAAATGGCATGTAATATTCAATATTCCGTGTTGATGCTATTCATTGGCATCATATAGGTATTTAGGATGAAGTTGAATTTCTTTCCTTTTGTATAAGTTGGATGAAACTGAGAGAAAGGAGTGCCTTTTAGGGTTAGCTCAATTGGCAAAGGTTGAGGGACTTGTGTCTTAGGTCACAAGTTCGATCCCTGCGTCAAGGAAACTAAATCTAGTATATTTAAGTGAAGAAGAGTAGAGAGGTGTCCCCATTATTACTGAGTTTCAGACGCTGCGGGTGGCTCCAGATAGATTTCTTAGTCATCCAAAAAATTGAGAGGAAGTAGTTTATAACCTAGTGGAAAGGGCTTTCCACCTCCAACCGCGATGTTGGACTCGAGTTGCAGGAGCAAAGTGGAAAAAAGTCATTGTTTGGCTCCTGGTAGGTGAGGTGGGCTTTGTTATATCCAACAAAACAGAAAAGGGGAAGACCAAGGAATTGAATTTCTGAATCTTGTTATTTGGTTGATGAGCCAATGCAACGACTATGAAATGAAGATTTTAAAGAACTAAAGTCATTAGAAGGCTTGAGGAGGTTGATTGGAAGTTTGCGCAGTCACAAGACCTTGGATGTGGAAGAATCTAATAATTTCAGGAGAGACTGGGGAACATCCTAGAGATTGTTGGAGAGCATGTTAAGTAATAAGGATTACAATTTTCCAGGTAATGGTTATTTAATTATTTTTGAAAGGAAGAAGAAGACAGAAATTTACTGGAACTTGGTGGTATACGTTTTATGTCAATACCTTCATGTGTAATAGGAAGAGCCTCTTAGGTATCAACTTCATAAATTTCACTAAATGCGGACATAATCATGGCAATGGTTTTGCTACTAAGAGAACCTTAAGAATCAGAGAAGCAGTTGAATGTTGACTGAAAGTTGGTACTCTTGGAGCTGTCTGGTTTTGTGGAAAAGAGTGCCTGCATGATGGTTAAGGGTAAAGATAATCTGCGTGATTGTAAGACCTATATGCTAAGACTCTTAAATGTGCAATTGTTTGGTCATCTTTCAGTTAATTGTTCAGAGGTCTTCTGTGTTAGCTATAGCTGTCCTGTTTCATTTGACCAGACTACAAAATTTTGTCGGATGTTTCCGTTTGATCCTGTGCAAACTACTAACTTGTGTTATTTTGTGGCAGAACTGAACAAGTTTGGTGGAGGACCTGCAGAAACAGATGGCAAAGATTATGTCTCTGTTCCTCCAGAATTAAAGCAGGGCGGGGTTCCATCAAGAGCAACAGAAAGTACAGTTCCTTCAACCATTCCAGCACTCCACACAGATGTTTATCATCTGGGGCAGGGTGTTCAGGTACAAAGGCCAACTGGCATAGCTGATAGGCCTGGCCAAAGGTTCTTTAAAAAATGGAAAGGCCCGGATAAGATTAGTAAAATATATGGCGACTGGATTGATGACATCGAATGAAGGAGTTGTCCTAATTAACTACTGATCTGTTTAGCAAAGACACTAAATAGCCAAGGTTTGCTTTCAGCCTTGCACCCAAAGGAATTTTACCTAGTGTTTTTTTGCCCCTCTGAACCTTGTTGTATTAGAGCTACAAACTAGATAGCTGCTAGGCAGTCGATGTTTATTCACTTTTCTGTATTATTCACAACTTTTTTGTAAGAATGATGATTGGCTAAAATCTCTATACTTGAGCCTTTGTCTTGCGTGGAGATTTTCAATGTGCCATAGTCCATAGAACCCTGTAAAATGCAAAGTGCAAACTATAGGTTCTTTTTTTTGGGTAACTATAATGTCTCAGTCAGCTTCCTCTCACTAGCACAGGCATTGCATGCGATCAAGTGTCTATGCTGTCATGGGTTTTATCTTCAAGAACACCAACTCAATATTTTCAAGGAACTTATAACCTGTTTGGCCAAGCTTTTGGGAGGCCAAAAGTGTGGATTTAAAAAAGTAAGGTGTTTGATCAAGCTTTTAAGAGAAAATAAACGTAGTTTTTTCCCAAAATCACTTTTCAGAGAAATGTACTTAGAAGCACTTTGAAAAAGTTTGGTTGAATGCTAATTGTCTTGCAAAAATATTTTCAAAATCTATCGATTAAACACAAACTGCTTCTCGCCAAAAGTAGCACTCTTCAAGATACGTTGATTTTAGAAGGTTCATCAAACAAACTACAGCTTTTACCAAGTGGCAATTCATACCAAAAGCTCACAGAACTACTCCATCCCTTTTTATATACTAGTAAAAAAGTAATAACACAATTTGTATTTGAACTTCTGACTTGTTATACCCGATTTCACTTCCCAGACAGCTTTTTAATCTATTAAGAGTTCAAATTTCAACTTTGTTGTGCTACTTTCTTTACTACAGGAAATAAATTTGACAATATTATTTTAAATATTTTCTTCTACTACCACTAAAATTGTGTACAAAGTCAGATTAACATTTTAGGAACTGTGTTTTTCATCAAGATACATCATATAAAATGGACATTATCACATGAAGTGTATGAAGTAAGTCAACACAAAGAACATATATACAGTATTTGCATTTACCTACCTACTATCTCAATAAACACAGATACATCCTAAAATATATGATGCACAAAAATCTTCACTACATCTTTCTGACTCTTCTCGGACGAATTTGGAGGCTTGGGACGGGTGGATGGTGAAGAATGTCCCTTTGATCTTCATCTGTTCTCCTCATCAAGAAAATAAAATAGGAGATGCAGGTTTCCTTACATTCTATGTACAGTTCATTTGTAGTTTGGTCTCAACGATCATACTCAATGTTTAACCAACATTGCATCTAATTGCTTTTTCCTGGCAGCATGTTTTAATTTCTCAAGTGCAACTAATCCAACCTGCCTCACTCTTTCTCTGGATAAACCTATCCTGTAGAGAAAGAAAAAATAAATTTAGAGCAACGGTTTCAACAAAATAAGAAACTTCATAGCAATAAATTTTTCAAACCTAGTTCAAATTGTTGTGAATTTAAACATGTATAGTTTCTTTATCTTTAGCTAACTGCATTAAAGAGTCAATTTTACTAGGGCTCTTACCTTCTACTAATATCCTCCCAGGTAAGGCACTCATTGTCCAGACCATAGTACAGTCGGACAATATCTCTCTCGCGTTCCCTAAGAGTTGAAGAAATGAGGTTGTTTACTTCATCCTGCAAAACAGATAAATTCAGTCAGGATTTCTTCACTCTAAGACATTTCAAGTTTACGTCTTGATAAATAAGATGAGAAGAAAAAGAAAAATGTAACGTAGAAGGAGGCACCCCCAGAGAACATCCCTTCCTGGGAAACATAGGTAGGGAGAAGCATGATTGACATCACAGGTATCCTCAGACCCAAATTTGGGGTGTTATCATTACTACCAATCTGTTTACATACATCCCAAGTGAAAATAGGAGGTAGACCTAATCATAGGGAAGAAGTGTCTAAAGAGACCTGGAGTCTCTTGGAATACATGCAAACTCAGCATAAAATAATTAAGGCAAAATGGGGAAAAAAGGATCCATATGGACTAACATTCAATTGTGATTCAGGTTTAGTTTGCTAGTCTTGTTAGAGATTTGTATAACAGTATAGAATCTATAACTTCTAGTGCTAGAGAGCCTAAATTTTCAAATATTGGATTGCTGGTGTGATATGGTAACCCCAACTAGTTTGAGATTGAGGCTCAGTTCTAGTTAGTTATAGAAGAGAAAAAACACAGCAACGCAAAAAGAAGGGAATTTAAAGGAACAAGATTTTATGGTAGCACAGCAATCAAATATAGTGATGGAAAGGTACAAAGAATGTAGACCAAGATCATATTTCCTGCACAAAATTATAACTGGGAAACTGACCATTATTATGAGTTGACTTATCGAAATCGAACCTAACTTTGAGTCAAGGAGGAAAGACTCATTCAGGGAGCTAGTGCTAGAATAGTAGTAACTGCCACTAGGAACCTTTCAGGAATGCATCTACCAGGGACCAGGGTTAATACTAATTCCTCTGTAATTTAAGGGAGGGGGATAAATCAGGACAAAATACCTCAAAAGTTTAATTTTGTTAAATTCATTAACATATGAACACAAGTCACATATTAAATACTGTTCATGTGTTCAATATTTAATAATAAATTGTGAGGATTTCTCTTCATTAACCTACCTTGAGCGCCCATCCATCAACTCCATGCCAAGGGTTGTTCTCCAGGCGATTATCAGCAATGTACTGCAGAAGAAAGTAGGCAATGAAACATAAG
>JAJOOH010000767.1:0-33663 GCA_029582605.1 Solanum gracilifrons
GCATGCATTAAAACCATTGCATTGCTAATACCTAGAAATCCATGGTATTAGCAATACACACCTTAATACACAATAGAGTGTATAACTAATGCAAGCATTAGTTATACATAGGTTGGAAAAAAGTACCAAACAAGGTACTAGTAATACACAATGCTAATGCATGCGTTATTTTTCCCAATACACTCTACCAAACGACCTCTTAATTCTTCTAACTACCTATTCTGGCAAACACAAATTTTGTCATTCCCTCGTGACCAAAACCATTTTGGATATGTTGATGGAAGTAACTCATGCCGTCCATCTCAACATCTCGGGCAAATAAAATAACGATAAAGAAGTTATCCCAATCCAGTCTATTCTCAATGGATTCAGTAGGACCAAGTTATTCTAAGTCTCCTTATCTCATAACTCTCTGAAGAAATAATTTTAATTGCTATTGGTCTTTCCACAACCAAAGAAGTTTGGGACGCGTTGAAGGTTGCTCTCTCCTCACCTTCCAAAACAAGAATTCTCAATCTTCATATGCAACTTCAAAATATGAAGCAAGATATGAATATCACTCAATATCTTTTTTTTAATGACCGTTGTGTCCGAGCCAGCTTTCGCACACCTCAACTAATTGCACAAGATACCTACCACTTATGTTGCTTAGACTCTTCAAAAATGTCAACGGGTGCGTGCGGATTCTCCAAAAGTAGTGTATTTTTGGAGAATCCAACACGCGTGCGGCATTGAAAGTGAAGAGTCTACGCAACTTAGCCTGCCACTTCCCACCAGCAACAGGTACCAAGTAACACTGTCCACCAAGGCTAGGACAAATGGGAAGAATCACCTAGTGTATTTTTTGTCGACACATGGGTTTGAACCTCAGACCTTATGGTTCTTAACCACTTCAGTCACCACTAGGCAACACATCACTCAATATCTAATTAAAGCGAAACTCATATGTGATGAGCTAGTTGTTGTCGTTCGTCCTTTCATATTTTCCTATCAGAATAACTACATATTAAAGGGCCTGTGAAGTGACTTAAAAGATATCGCTACAACTTCATTAGCTCGGCCAAAACTTATCGCGTTCCGTGAACTACATAGCCTTCTTTTAGATCATGAGTTTATTCATGGCCAGACCCTCCCATCTATGTCCATCACGGGATCATCATCTTCACATATTATGTCCAATGATGTTAAATTCATTCAGCGCTCTTCCAGGCCAGATTGTACCACAAATTATAATCATTATTGTGGTTGAAACATTGGTCATGGCAGAGGAAAAAATCATGGGGGGGGAGGGGGAGATCCAATTCCTATCGAGGCAGCTCAACTACAAGGTAATAGTGTTTTGCCAATGATTCACGCCAAAGACATCAAATTCACAACCATTTTAATCATCTAACCCCAAAGTGTTTCTAGAGGTACAATCACACCATCAACCTACAACATACTTACCATTTTAATCATCTAGCCCCAAAGTGTTTCTAGAGGTACAATCACACCATCAACCTACAACATACTTGTCCCATCATGCTCAAGCCCTTATTATCCGCAAGGGTTTCCTGACATTTGGCTACTTATAACATTACTCTCGATCTTACTAGCCTACAACAAGTGGAAGACTAATGCAGCGTGGATCAAGTTCATGTTTGTGATTGTCAAAGGCTCCACATTCATCATACTGTTAATTTGAGTCTATCTATCTCTTCGAAATCCCTTTTCCTCAAAAAATATTCAAGTTCCTTCTATTACAAAACCTCTACTCTCGGTTCAAATATTCGCACGAGATAATAACGTATTTTTTGAATTTCATCCCTCTTATTATCATGTAAAATATCAAGCATCCCCGACACTTCCTTGTTTTGGGTCAGAGTAGTGACAACCTCTACTCATTTCTCCTCAAGTGAACCTCTAGGCGTCGTCCCTCATAGTCTCCCTCCACCTTTCTTTCAACAAAAACGTCCTCTACCGATTGGCACATTCGGCTAGGGCATCCTCACCAACGTGTCCTTCATCAACTTATTAGGAAGTATGGTTTACTTTGTTCAAGTTTTAATTTCAATCATATTTGTAATACGTGACAACTTGCCAAGTCGCACAAGTTACATTTTCCAATTTCAATCAATATAAGTACTTCGCTGTTAAAAATACAATTCGTTGACGTTTAGGGACATGCTCCCACCTACAAAGGGGAGAAAATACTCAACTGCCAACTAACTTGTTATCCTAATCCCAGTCTTTTGTTGGATATGTTTATGTCATGTCTAATTACCTCTCCCCAATTCTTCCTCAATCTACCTCTCCATAGACCAATCACTACAAATCTCTCCCACCTCATCATTGGGGCATCTGTACACCTCCTTTTCACATGCCCGAACCATCTCAGCCTTGTTTCCTGCATCTTGTCCGCCTCTAAGGCCACTCCTAGTTTACCCCATCATTCTTAATTTTTCTCTCCTAGTATGCCCACACACCCATCTAGCATCCTCATTTTCGCTACATTCATTATATGAATGTGTGAGTTTTGGCAGGCCAACACTCTACCCAATAACATAGACAGTCTAACAACTACTCTATAAAACTTACCTTTATGTCTTGGAGGGACCTTCTTAACACATGATGCGAGCTTTCGTTTCATCCATCCCACTCTAATACGAAGTGTAAAAACACATCATCTATCTCCCCATTTCCTTGAATTATTAACTCAAGATACTTGAAGCTTCCTCTCTTGGGGATGACTTGTGAATCAATCCTCACTTTTGTACCCATTTCATGCGTTGCGTCACTAAACTTGCACTCCATGTACTTTGTCTTAGTCTTGCTCAACTTAAAGCCTTTGAACTCTAGGGTCTATATCCAAACCTCCCATCTATCGTTATCTCCACCATGTGTTTCGTTAATCAATACTATGTTCTGCAAATGCCATGGCACCTCCTCGTGAATATGCCTTTTCAATTCATCCATCAACAAGGCAAATAAAAACATGTTCGGAGTCTCCTCCTATTGTTCTCACTCAGGTCTTGACACCATCGTACAAGTCCATAATCACTTTAGTGTATGCCACAAATGCATCTTTTTGCTCCAAGTCTCTCTATAAAACCTCTCTTGAGACTCTAGAAATATTATTAGGATACATTACATTACAATCCTTTTTCACATAGGACAATATATATAATCCTATTCCTATTCTAATTTCTAACCATTATTATAGTTCAAATCTTCCCTCCCAGTGTGTTTGTTAGTTGTTGCATGTTTGCCCCTCATTAATCAGAAAAATGTAACTCTTCCTTTGGTTAATGTGTAGCCCAAAGATAGCTTCAAACAGGATCAAAATAACTATTAAATACTTAGACTAGGCTTTTCATTTGCAACACAAAATATTAGTGTATCGTCTGCATACGGAAGGTGAGTTACCTCCAACCTGGTAATAAGATTGTTTGCTATATTCAACCTCCCTAATTCATTCATTACCATTAGCAATTTTGATCATATTGTTCAAATACTCCCTAGGGGCCTAGCTAGTATGAATAGAAAAGAAAAGGTGAGAATGGGTCACCCTATCTCAATCCCCTTTGAGAGGGGAAAATACCCGTAGGATAACCATTGATTAAGATGGAGAACTTGATGGTGCTAACACAAAATCTGATCCAACTCACCCATTTCCTTTCCAAAATCCAGTTTAGGAAGAATACGTGATAGAAAGTCCAGTCCACATGGTCATATACCTTCTCAATGTCAAGTTTGCACATTATTCTAGGAATCTTCTCCTTGATATTGGAATCTGTACTTTCATTAGCAATTAGGAAAGCATATGTGTTTTGTCTACCTTTTATAAGGGTCATCTGGTATGCATCTACCAGTTTGTGTATCACTCTTTTTAGCTTTTTAGTGAGTAACTTAGATATAAATTTAAAGATAACTTCCGAAGTCCCTTTAACTCCTTGGCTCTATTCTTTTTAGGGATAAGAGCCACATATGTAGCATTGAAGCACTTTAGAGAAAACTCCAGAGAATGGAACTTCTTAATAGTTGCCATTATATCAGCTTTGACCACTTCTCAACACTTTTATATGAAGTTAAGCCATTAAAACATGGTATTTAATGGTGGAAAGTAAAGATTTAAGACTAAGGCTCCTAAAATAGAAATTAGGGAATTGAGGGAGTTAATGGACTCCAATTCAAAATCTAATTACCTAATTGGACTCTACGACTTATGGCTGACAAGAAATGTATTTAATTCGGGGGTTTTGATTTTTCCCCACATTCAAATTATGGAGTTAAGTCCAATGGATTGTCTAATGCTGTTAATAATTCCTCTAAATAGATCAGTCACTTGGAGGTGATTGCGCATGGAAAAACGGTCATAAAACAACAGCTTGGCTTGGATGGAGATAAGTTAAGGTCTAACAGAGGAGGTTTCCCCTTAAAAAGTATAAGATTGTGTAATTGTTGGTATTTTTGATGGATTTGGGGATTCCATACATGCGAGGTGACAAATGTATATACAAGAACCGGGGTATGTTACCTTATTAAAAAATATATATACGAGAACCAAGTTATACTATCGGGTTGCTAAAGCATGGTTACTTTTACATATGTGTGGTATGTTATATGCTTCTATGATTGATGTGCATACTATATATATTCATGCACATTGCTTATGCCAGTTTTGGTTTTTGAGAGATGTCCATTTGTTCCATATTGATATATATGCGTATTTTGAAAGATATTATCAACTATCCTAACCGTGTCTGATATATTGTCAAGATCGACTATATTATGATTTTCA
Organism: Solanum gracilifrons; assembly: GCA_029582605.1. NCBI lineage: Eukaryota > Viridiplantae > Streptophyta > Magnoliopsida > Solanales > Solanaceae > Solanum > Solanum gracilifrons. Next base: position 4,781 of record JAJOOH010000767.1, read on the forward strand.
GTTTATGTTAATAAATATTGTGTTGTGTGGTTTACTTGTCATATTTTTTGCTAAGGGTTGTTTATATGTCAATTTTTTTTATAATGGTGGTTTACTTATCATATTATATTGATTATTTTGGTAAGTTCCACCACAACCCTTTCAACGGCAGACCAATGAAACTTACTTAGTACTCTACATACTCATCCTTCTTTCACCTCTTACATCCATGCAGTGATAGTTCTGAGTGCCATCGAACCAAGTGTGTAGCAGATCAGCATTTGTGATCCAGCGGTGAGTCAACCACTCCAGTCCTGTGGTGACTAGATGTTTTAATTTATTTACTTCTACTCAGTATTGTCAGGTTGCGTCCCACTTGATTCTGAGATTCTCCTTTGACTGTTGTTGGGTTTAGACTTATGGATTCAGCTATATACTTTGGATTTGATCATCTTTTGGGCTATGATATTTAGAATTCCTTATCATTAAATTGTAGTTTTTATGCTTAGAATGTTTATGGAAATGCTTAAAGGGATGGTTCACTCGGTTAGGGGTTGCCGGGTGCTGGTCACAGATCCTTCTGAAATTTCGGATCGGGAAAATATATAGAAGCAAAAGTTAAGAAGTCTAAAGCACCACATGGAGATCCTTACTTCAACATGGTACCAAGAACAATGACTCCAAACAAATTGAGCCCACCCAATCCAATGACCAATGCCCTTTCCGAAGAGCTTGTTTTACTGCATTGTAAACACTCATGGTTGAGAACTCAAATCCACAAGTAAGAAATCCAAATTTACCAGCAGTTAAGACAAATGATACCTAAATTGCCACTTCTTCTCTTGAAGAAATCTTTCAACCTGTCCAACCCAGTCAGTCCATTTTTTTCCTACATACTCCTTCCTTCCACTCCTTTGTGGAGCAGCTGTACGCTGAAGTGATGGAAATCGGTACAGGATATTTCCCTGGAACAAACAATTTATATAGAACAAGAATGTGAGAATTTTTCTGTAAGAGATCTTTGGGCGTCTAACGAGAGAAGGAGACATCAAAAACCCCTCAACAACCATGTATTTATGCATACAGTCTCTTATAAACTATTATGTTTGCCTTAGTAGCCCTTTATATCACTTTTACCACAGCACCCCATGCTGTTAACTCCCGTAGGACACTATAAAGATATTTAAATTTTGGCACCACACTTGTACACAAAAGTCAATGACACCAATAATATACACAACAGCTCAAATCAACCATTACTTCTAAATTTTCTGAGCCCTTAAAATTGAAATTTATTCAAGAGGAGAAAAACTCATTTACACAGTGATCTGTGCTCTTTGTACTAGAATGCAGAAACAACCTTTCAACAGATATTGAGAAAGAAAAAGGAAGCCCAAATGAGACAGAAGTTTACATCGTCTTGCATAATATAACAATGAAACTCTTTAATACCCCTTGTTTCTTTAAGTTCAACTCCTAATTTCATTTACATTGTTGATGTCTAAATCCTGATGAAATTTAATAAAAACATAGAAATGACTACTTTATCCCGTATCTTGAGCTTTGTTATCCAAATTTATAGATTAGGAAAAAAGACTTGGCTCTGTTCAAAGCTTGGACGATATATTTGACCTTTTCAGATATCCTCTTAGGGTCAAAATATGATAATTAATGCTCTCTCAAACAACTCGACATATGAGTTAGCTACAAACAGAGCTCAGGTGTGAAATTGAGATTAGTATGTTAAAACTTTTTACAGATTCTTTAGATTATTTTGAACTATTAATACAATTACAATATCCATAAAATAACTAATCAAGTTTGCCTTCTGGGTCGAGCTCGTCGCACCTGGCTTGCCTAGTGCAGGTTACCTCTCCTATGTGGTTTGCGAGCTATTGCATAGGAGCGGGGGTTTTACCCTGTGCGCACCCAAAGGGTAGCGGCTGCGGGTTTCCCTTGTCATAAAAAAAGAAAAAAAAAAAAAACTAATCAACACAAGTACGATACATGTTGAAGATTTCAGGAATCAGGGTGAGGAGTCTAAATGAAATGGCTCGCAAAGGCAAGAGTGTCAGTAATGGGGTTAATTGAAGTGAGGAGAATTGATGGACCAAAAGTTTAATAACTTCTGATGTCTGTCGCCCAGAACAAGGTTTCAGAAAATGACATTAGAGACTTCAACAGCAGCATATCAAGTCTGACTCTATAAGTGGGGTCTGGGGAGGGGTGGGTGTATGTAGACCTTACCCCTACCTTGTGTGAGGTAGAGAGGCTGTTTCAGAAGCTAAAATTGATTCTCAAAATTTTCTTGAAGGCAAGGTTGCACTATGGAAGACACCAAATCCTTTTTCAAAGCCACGTGCACAGAAAAAGGCATCAACCATACTAATCCGAAGGAAGAATTCAAACAAAAATATATCATTAATAAAGCTTTCACATACTTCCTCATCTACTTCTGGCTGACCATCAAACCGCAAAAGCACCGGAAGGATGTATGACTCATCATCCTGTCAGAGAACCCACAGGTAATTCAAAAGTCAATTCTCAGAACAGGAGTAAGATAGCGAAGTGTAAATAAGCACCAAATTAAAGCAAGATGAACAATAAACAAGATATCAAGTATAACTGAAATGCAAAACATGGACTCTCAGGATTACCAAATAACTAAGTACTCAAAATGTTCAATGGATTTAAAAATAGTTTTCCTGGAAAGGCCATTGGAACAAAAATTATAGCACATTACTGCTGTGGAAGGGGAAAGACAAAGCAAAAAGATAATGGACAACAAATCCAACATATGGGTCGTGTAAGACCCATCAAGTACCGTTTTATTAGGAGTCTCCACATCAAGAAAAGGAGCAAGTTCTTCAGCAGCAACAACGCCACCATTTGATGATATATACTGCCCTACCTGCAAAAGTTTTTAAACAATGGTAATTATTATATGTTGCTAGAAATATCTGATTATAACATAAGAAATTGTAAAAGTTAGTGACAGCACATACATTGAACTTTTTTTTTATGACGTAGATGTCACTAAAAAGCGTCAACAGATGCAAACGTAACAAAGGAGAGATTCAATAACTCTAAGGAGCTGACAAACTCCAAACAAAGATCAGTGTTATTTACAGGGGAAAGGTTAAGCCAACTAAAGTGACTAACAAAACTTCTAACCTTCAAGGAGTAACTTGAATTTGTGAAGGCATCAGAACATCTATGATATGATCTCTGTCCGTACATACAACAACTATATACCCAGTGTAGTCCCACAAAGTAAGGCATGGGGAGGGTAGAGTGTACGCATACCTTACCCCTACCTCAGAGGCAGCAAGGTTTTTCCGATAGACCCTCGGCTCAAGGAAAAATAATCCAAAGAATTCCAAAACAAAGTAATGAAAGAAAAAGCATAACAAAGCATTTGGAACAGTTATTACAACAAAACACTACGATAGACAAAGTACAAGAAACAACAAATAGTAACAGAAATCGAAGAAAATGAAACTACAATAGCAATACTACGACTACTAGTATGGACGGATAACAAGACAATGCACTACTACCTACTAACCATCTACCCTAATTTGTGTCCTCCACAACCTCCTATCTCGGTAAGCTGAAATTGTGTCATGTCATGTCTAATCACGTCTCCCCCCAACACTTCTTCAGCCTACCTCTACCTATCCTGAAACCATTCATAGTCAACCTCTCACACCTTGGACTAGGGCATCCGAGCATCTCCTCTTCACATGCTCAAACAATCTCGGTCTCGCTTCGCGCATCTTATCCTCCAATGAAGCCACTCCCACCTTATTCTGGATATCCTCATTTTCTAATCCTATCCCTTCTAGTATGCCCACACATTGATCACAACATCCTCATGTATGCAACTTTCATCCCCGGTCCTGAATAAAGAAGAAGTTAACATTAAGTGCCCGTTTGAATTAACTTATTTTTAGGTGTTTTTGAATTCCGAGTAGTTTTTTAGTTTTAGAGATGTTTGGAAAGGTTATAAAGTGCTTTTAACCACCTACTTTTAGGCCAAAAAAGTTCTAAAATAAGTCAAAAGTCAAAAGTAGAGTACCATCTACTTATGACTTTTGACTTATAAGTTACTTTTTATAAGCCCATCCAAGCATGCCCCAAGTCTTTCCAAGCATTCTCTTTTTGTTGGTATATCAATAATAGTTACTCTTTACCTACCAACAAAGTTAACATTAAGCACAGAAAATCCCAACTAGCCACCACGCTAAATTGTACCTCACTCTCTTCGATTCATTGCTCTAATAACCAAGTAGCTACATGCGACTATGAGAGCATTGGCATTTACACCTCTCCTCTATCAAAAAAAAAACAATCAAACATCCCTTCCATTGAATCATTTCTCACTAAACTTAGATACAAGAGTATGACTACAATCTCTTAGTCATCTATATGATACATACTAAAAGATTGAAGCAAGGGTCACTTCATCCGGGATACCTACCCCTTTATCCAGACAAAGTAACTATAGAGATGTCCTGGGGTATCAATAAGGTATCTAGATAAGGGAAAGTTTGTAACTACAAAGAAAAGATTGTAGTGAAACAACCAGAACACTTATTGTGGATGAAAGCTGCTGTAATGCAGAACAACTAAAAGAGAACGTTTCAATATCTTGTGCCATTTTATGTGGGTAGAGATTAACCCCCGACCAAAAAGCAAAATCAAAGAGTTACCAGAAGCAGGAAAGAGAAGAGGTAAAGACAAGTAGAAAAATTATCAGAATGCCAGGAATAAGTAATTTAAATAATAGCTACTTGACTTGGAGTTGTAGCTTAGTGGTTGCAATTCTATCCAGAATGATTAAAATGTAATCCCACCGAATGGTATCCTCTTCTACTTCCCTTTCTCATTATGCACATGCCCCATGCCACCCCCCACCACAGAAAAAAGAAAAAAAAAGCAACGGACCGCTAAATTCAGTGCGCAATTATTACCAACTTCCACCTCTCCTCTTCAATCTCTTGATTTGGATCACCATCACCAAATACAAAGGAGAAAACCTGCAAATTTAACAACCGTTAGTTATGAAAGACTCAGACGCAAATATAAAAGCATCTGCTCTAATGCCTTTTACCACATACAGATTCAATGAAGTTCATCCCACCACTTTCTTTGCGAACTCGTTGTCTCCTATAATAGTATGGATCCCAATACCTGACAGAAGTTAACTAGATTAGAAAGGTGCCCGTGGATTTCATGAAGCTTTTAGCCATGGTGCATAGCATTTCAAAATGGAAAAAAGAACCCTAAGGTTCACCCATATATGGTTCATGATAAAGTTACCCCATTGAACATGTATCACGGTTGCTAGGTTAGAACATTAAAATGTGAAAATAAGTATATTTCTTCCCTAAAACAGAAGCAGTAATAGTTCTTGCCTGTAATACCTAAGAGCAAAAGATAGTACTTTTATGGTATTAGGCTAGCTGTCATGGTCACTGATCAATCAAGTAAAGGAAAGGACGAAACCAACCATCTTGGTGCTATTATTGTACTGTTTTCAAATAAATAATGTTCCTTTTATTTAGATTAACTCAATTATATCTTCTTCCCCTTTTGAGATTCTAATTGTCTTATATTTTCACCACAGTTATCTTCACAGGGTCTTGCCCAAACTCAAAGGGAAACTCTTATTTTGCAGTACATAACAGAGATTGTAGATATCTGGAATAGCTGCTTCAAAGAGCCTTGGACTAATCACTTGTCTACCCATAATGAGATCTTCATCCCATTACCTTGTTTATATATTGCTTTGTTCCTGATTAATGACCAAAGGTTCCTTATGGATCTCCACACACAGATCCCACCCCATAAAAAGTGTTCACAGGATTTGTTGTCGAATTACCTCTCATCCCATACTTGGTTTTAGTCACCTCTTTCAACAGTGAGTTCTCATCTAGAGCAACCTCCACAACCACTGCAACACCAGGCTTTTATTCCGGATCTTCTGGTCTCTAATTGCCCAACCTCATTTCTTTTTGGTAACTGTCAGAGTGCTTCACCCCAGACCTCACTTGTGGATTTCACTGGGTACGTTGTTGTTAGAGTGCTTCAGTTAACCATATGTATCTTATTTTTTTCACTGTTTCCTTTCCAAAGGAAATTCCTTCTTAGTGCATTAATTATTTTTCTCACGTTTGCAGGCATTGGAAATATAAGCATCATATAAGTAGGCAAAGCATCAAGCACACTAAGTATTGACTCTTCCAGCTAGTCAATTTCTTCTTACATTTTCCTATTAACCATTACATATAAGACTAAAGATATATGATATACCTTTAGACATGCTATTGGCTCCTAGTGGCATTCCCAAGTATACTTTTGATAATTCTCCTATCCTTCCACTTAGGTTTTCAGTCAGTCTATGTATATCAGTTACCTCATTGATTGGGTAGACATCGCTTTTGAGACAGTTTACATTCAAACCAGAGATGCTTCAATTGGAATAAAGATCACCCTAAGCATTGTTAATTGAAATCATCTACATATTGCGGATGAGAGATCTCCTTATTGTTGCTTCGCCTAGTGTTCACCTTGAAACTCCTGATCTACTCATTCGCTTCTGCTGTCTTCAGCATATCATTCAGTTCTTCCATTGCTAAAATGAAGAGGAAGGGAAACAGAGGATCTCCCTGCCTCAATCCTTTGAGAACTTCATTGACTGATCTAGAATTTATTTTGATTGATCCATCGTCTTTCAAAAGTCATCTGAAATAGAATGCATATCAGTTACCCCACATTGAATAAAGAAGGTCATTGAAAATCCATCAAGGTCGGGGCCTTATCTCCTGCGCATACTTTGATATTGTCCCATAATTCCTGAGGTTCAAAGTGGTGTAGTAGTATCAAATTATCATCTCGTGATACCATGGGCATACCCTTAGATTACATTGTGGTCTCCATTCCTCTATTTCTGTATCATAGTATGTTACTATCTCTCTCTTGATGTCTTCAGGATTCACCAAAATATCCCCTTCTAAAGAAGGTTGGTTAATAGAGTTCTGGTTATCAGAAAAAAAGTTGGTCAATAGAGTTATATCTTCTGTGAGCATTTGATGTTCTATGGAGAAACTGTGTTTTCTATCCCCTTGTTTCAGCCATAGAGCCCTGAATCTTCACCTCTATGCCACCTCCTCATGCTTAGCTATCTCCTCAAACTTCATAGATAAAGCATCCTTTGTGGCTAACTCTACCTCAGATAAATTCCTATGATCCGAAATTTCATCCAGTTCTGCAAGTTGATTAAGAATATTTTGTTTCTGCAAACCCAAGTTTCCATGGATTGTCCTGCTCCATTCTTTTAGTTTATCCTACAAAGCTTTCAATTTGTAGGCTAAAATGCGGTCTGGACTTCCACCACAAACAAGGGAATCCTACGCGTTCTTAACTCTTTCATTAAACCCCCGTGTCTCTATCACCAGTTCTCAAATTTGAAATAGGATTTAAGGTCTCATTTGTTTGCACTTAATGGGGTCTGAATCTGAATGGTTTAGACATTAAACCATTAAGTGTATTTGTTTTCATTACGATTTAAGCATTTAATAGCTCTGAATAGGTCTTAATCATTAAGATCTAGAACAAAGTCTTAATATTATTAAGAGGTATTCTTGTGTGGATAATATTCACCATCACTCTATTCACAATCATCAGCCACCACCACTAACCACCTTTGCCATCACAACCACCTCTTCTATCACAACCACCACCATCATTATCAGCCACCATTATTGTCGTCTACCACCAACCATCTCTGCCATCACAACCACCACCATTGCTTAACACTACTATCAACTTCTATCACACTTACCTCCTCCACCATTATAATTATATCCATTGTCACCACCACCACCTCTACCACTACTATCAAATCAGGACCACCACTACAGTCAGTTCCCACTACCAACAAGCTACACCATCACAACTAGCACCACCGCCAACTACCACCACCCACCTCCACCTCCACCACTACTATCCGTCACTACAAGTCTACAACTATTGTGGTCAATTTCTACTGCCAACCACCTCCATCATCATAATTAGCACCATCACCAACTACTACAACCACACATTCTTCCGCCACCACCACCAACTACTAACATCAACCGACTTCATCATTATAACCACCAACACCACTACCAATCACCACAATTATGACCGTCACCACAACACCAACCACCTCCACCGTCACAACTATCACCACCATCATTACTAGTCATTAACAACAATTACCATCACAACCACCACTACAAACTATCTCTACAATCACTAGTACGCATAAGTGTTTCATTTTTTTTTTTTGTATCAAATAATAATTTTATTATATTAATTTTTATTTGAATTGTATATTTATTATGTACATATAAATAAATTATGTACATTCAAATTTTGAAAAGCAAACCGTCTTAATTATTCCGTGTTTAGATCAAGAGACAACATCTTAATCGTTCATATGTGCATTAAGATTCAAACGTTTAAATCTTAATGAAAACAAATAAGGTCTAACTGGATCCTAATCACCACATTGTAGCATCAAAGGAGAGTGATTTGAAGTAACTTTGTGCACAACAAATTGCCTGATATTTCAGAAGCCTTCATCCCACTCCTCTAAAATTAAGAACATGTCCAGTCTTGCGTCTATGACATGCCTATCCCCTTTATTCGAAGTGAACTTCGCTACTGTTAATTGTAGATCCACCAGCTCCATGTAATTTATAAAATCTGAGAAGTCGGACATTGCTCTATTGTATCTAAATCAATTCTTTTTCTCTCAAGAAACCTCTAACAATGTTAAAAGTCCCCACAACCACCGAAGGCCCTTCAAGCAAACTCCTTGTTGATCCAATTCCCCATCATACCTTTTCTATTTCCTTCCTAGCATTTGGAGCGTAACACCAATGAGATGCCAACTGAAATCCTGGGTCCTCCCATTAAACTTGCAGGTCATGTAGTAGGAGCCCAAACTACTGATTTGGCTTGGAAAACTGAAAGTCTTGAACCTATTCGTGTTTGGATTGGAAAACTAAAAGGCAGCTATTTACTCTTATATAAACAGCACAACTTAATGCTTTGGAGTTTGACTACACCCGAAGAGAGAGGTGTCAATGTGAGAAGAGTTCTACACACAAAGTCTAGAAGAAAAATTGTTGCTACAACAAAAGAATCTGTTCCTATCAAAATTTATCCATACAGTTTTTGAGTGTAATAATTAGTTTCTTTGTGTTGGTTCAAGACAATATCTTGATTACTTTTATAGTTGATTCAAGTAGGTGTTGCTTAGTGTTTGTAAGGGACTTTATTGATAGGGTAGAGTCATTGAAGAGAAGAGTAGAGAGGTAAAGGTTGAGATTGTTGGGAACAATTTCTTAGGTGTTACAAGGGCAGTTGTAAACCTTAAATTTGGGTCGATTTTAGCAGAAGAGATTGAGTAAATCCTACATAGGTGGGTGTAGTTTTTGTCTCCCTTGAGCAAGAAGTTCTCCAAGCTAAATACTTGTGTTGATTTACTATTCTTGAATTTACCTTCTTGCATAGTTGCTCAAAGAACCTGACTCTTTGAGGACTTAGGTCGCAGCGCTCAAAGAACCTGACTCTTTGAGGACTTAGGTCGCAACCAAACTAACAAAAATGCATCATAAAAATAAATGTTGACTCAGATGGGGAAATAAGTTAACATCAAATAAAGGAAAAGAAAACACTCAATTATCTCTAAATTTAATGTTCTCATGTTTTTACAATAAATAAACATAATAAGAAAACTATGAAATCAGTCAAAATATAAGAACATGAATGCACAAAAGAGGTCATAAGTGAGGCCCTTAATAAATTTCAAGAAGCAAACAAAGGTAAGCAAAATTGCACTAGAGCGACATTGCTCTTTCCTCAACAATGGATCAAATTATAATTACCAGAATAAATCGGTTGGGCTGAAGTAAAATGAGAAACCGCTGTCATAAGATCTGCCTCGTCTTCCCCGATTGTCTTCTTCACTGTAAAGAAAGCAAATGTCAAACAAATGGCCCAAAACTAACAGTTTGGAAAGCCACCTTGTAATTGGATTTGGTGTAATTACTATCCTAGTAATGACATAGCCTAGTAATTACACAAAATAGTAATTGTGAATATCTATTTGTTTGTCATAACGTAATTACTGTGAAATTACAAACTAGTGTTTGGTTGCCCAAGAGTAATTACATAGTTAGATCTTTTAAACTTTTAAATAAAGTTAATTATCAAAAACTAGACGTTAATGTTTGATAAACATGTGTCTATATAAGAAATATTGCTAAATCATATATATTAGTAGGTATTCAAATTATATATTTATTTTTTAAAATGTAGCATTAAATAAGTGTAGATTTGTAACTAAATATTGTAAAATATAATTTATAGTATTTGGTTTTCAAGAAAAAAATATTATAGTTGAATTAATTAATAAAAAATTTAACCAAACACAGAGTTTGCAAAACATCGTGGGGATGAATGTTTGACAAAAAAATCAATATTACAGCCATAATTTTATAACATTTTCAAATGTTTGATAAAAAAAATAATAGATGAATTCTTACATCTCTCAGTATGAGTCAATTGTGAGGATGCATGTTTGACAAAAAATCAATATTGTAGCCATAATTTTATAACATTTTCAAATGTTTCATAAAAAATAATATATGAATTCTTACATCACTCAGTATGAGTCAAGTTTGCCTCTAACCTCATTCAATAAGGAACTCCAACTTTAGTGACAAATCCAACTTTAATGACATCACTCATTATAAGCCAAGTTTGTAGATTACTCATTCTTTCTACAATTAGGAGGTGTAATTTTAAATAATCAGAATAATAACACAAATAAGCAAAATGAAGAGGAAAAAAATAAGAAAGAAAGAAAGAAAATCTGAGAAATTACATCGAAACATATGGAGTAAGGGTTTGAAAGTAAGAAGTAAAGAAATAAAAAATAAATTACGTAAAAAGAATAATACATTAAAAAGTAAAAATTTAAATATCAATTTAAAAATTGAAAAAAAATATAAATTAAACAAATACGGAAAAGTAACCTTGTCATTACACCATATAAACCAGCAATTCTCAACTATTGAAGAATGTAATTACTACCCCCTCAATGTCAAACAAACATGCCAAAATTGCATAATTACACTCAATTCCAATTATAAGGTGACTTTCAAAACAGGCCTCAAGGGGAAATGTGGATTGAGAAAAATAAGTATCTCAAGCAAAAGTAGGTACAAAATGCTTCCAAGACTTCTAATGTCAACAGATACCTTCTACTAGAGAGGATAGCAATTATGGTTGTATAGACAATGACAATCGAAGCAATTAGTGTTGTACCAAAGGAAACCCTCACTAAGTATTCACCTGCAAGCTGCAAAATATTGAGGTTCCCTCGGAAGATAAGTATTTACGGGTAGACCTATTCCCAAAAACACATACTGACATCACCAATAAAATTGAATTAATACCTTTGCTTTCTCCAGCAAAGGCTCAATCTTCATCCTAAATGATTTAGCTGTGAGATTTGAACGATAATCCTTAGGAAATACATACAGGACATCACCTTCATCTGACACCTGCCAAAACCATATTAGCCGCACTCTGATTAAACAACTGAAATGTAGCATAAATGCATCACGCTATAACCCTACAAGTCATCCATTAAATAGGTGATCAACTTCCAAAAGAAAGAACTACAAAGTTCAATGATATATTATTCCACAAAACCTTAGAGCATTCCAACGGAAAACCCTAATGAAAAGCCTTGAACAAAATTGTCACCAGATACATCATATGAAATTGCAAACTTTTCAGCTACCACTGATCACTCTTAAGAACATACTCATCATCCTTTGGGTTAACCTTCTCTATTTTTTCTAACCGGTTGATTAAATCAAAATAAGAGAAACTAATCTTTTCTGGCGAGCTTCACAGGCAATATGAGCCAATGGCAAGAAAGGTCTTCACTATTCCGAAAAACCCAGTTATTCCTTAAATAAGTATATCCAACCATTAGGTCCTCCAAATTTTTCTTGCTTAGCACTAGCCTCCATTTATAATAATTTTCTGATTAAAACAACCTTTGGAAAGTCAAATGTCTAGCTAACGCAATGGAATTTATGGCATTTAGCTGAAGATCAATTAAATCTTCACAAAATAAAAGGAAGAAAAAGTAGAGGAAAGTATGATTTGCATTTATTTCCCTTTTCTTTGTTCCCTTTTAATATTTGGGATAATATCTTACATAAAATAAAAACATTTAATAAGCCATTTGAGCTAGAGATTTTACTTCAAGAGGTTCTTTTGGCTGAAAAGTTTGATGTGATGACCGTAGGCAGCAAACAAGTAGAACTTGGAGGACCTGAAAGCTGGAACCCATATTTCATAAATGCCTTCTATGCATTAAATTAAATAGTTTAAGAGCCTTCTATGCCATTAGTAAAATTTATAGTTCAGCTATATTAAGTGATTATGCTACTACTCTTTCAGATCTAATCCTTCCATCCTAATTTATAGTTCAGCTATATTAATTCTTTTTCTTAGTAGGGTTGTGCCATCATTCCTAACCTACTCATATAATTTTATTTCTTAGATTGTGACCAATTTCAGCCATCAAATCCAAAAATCCGACGCATGAGTATGTTTCGGCCAGTTACGATGACTTCCCAACTTAAGATCTGCTCATCTCTTGATTTCAAGACGATCCAGATATCTTATACCAGATTTCGAGTACTTTCCAGCAACCAATTGCATTGTTTCTGAAAGATCTTAGTTTTCCTGCAGTGTTCTCTTTCGGTTTCAAATTTACTTTTGCCAAAAAAAGGGTATACTCAAATATTTGGGTTGGATTATAGTGATATGGTTGTCGTTCTCCATTGGCCTTTTAATTAGTAGGACATTAAGAATGTTTTTCTCCATAGTGATCTCAAGGAAGAAGTATATCTCAGGGGGAGGCAAGTAGCCTTGTATTTCAATTGTGCAGGTCACTCTATGGTGTGAAACAATCTTCTCAAGCTTGGTTTAGGAAGTTCAATAATTCAGAAATTCGGCATTACTTGTAGTGGAGCTGATCACTCTATGTTTTGTCGACATTCTGCATCAAATACAGTATTTTATGAGAAGACTAAGCACATTGAGATTGACTGTCAATTTTGTGAAGTCGAAAGATCAACTCACCAAGCCCCTCATCGTTCATCGTATTAATTACATTTGTAACAAGCTAGGTGCATATGACTTGTATGCACTAGCTTAAGGGGGAGTCTTAGAATAGGAATAGAGATAGTATATAGAAACCTACTGAGAAAAGGATGTATTGTAGTGTCCTAGTAGGAAAAGAAGGCTAATGTTGTGCGTATAATAAGGTCTCAATGTAATAATGTAGATACACAATTCAATAATATTCTTCTCATATATTCCTCACACTTGTTTTAATAATTGTTTTTAAGTGTTAAATTTATTCTCTTTCCTTATATGTTTTAATTTCCGACATCAATGATCAGTCTAGAAGTTTATTGCTCCTGGTTTATATATATTTATTTTCCACACATGTGCCTTTAATTACCCTTTAATTACTCCTTATTTCCCATACACCTTTATAGTATCCATCCTTTCATGTCTCCTCACAACCCTTCACTTTCTCCTCTCACCACCTTATAACCCCTCCCCTTCTTCACCTCCTTACTCACCTCTTCCTTTTCAAATCTTCTTTTCTCTAAAGTTCTCTCCCATGGCAAAAGACAAACTTCCTTCCATTTCGCTCATACATACGCGCAAGCGTCTTCAACGCTCTCAGATTCATCAAATGTAGAGGTTGTCAGATCATCCAAGACCAACACAAAGAAACAGCCTATATCTCAATGTCAAGTAAGCAAAAGGCTCAAGTCAAAGAAACCAGGTGATGTCTTGAAGACATGCAACTCTTTTGGGGGATCACAGAAAAGAAAAGGTACTCTGCCTTCGAGACCAGGCCTATTGCCACCGGAAGGATCATAAATCTTGAACAACTTGAGGACTCCCACTGCCCTATAAGTGTTTTCTTCAACGCCATAAATTATCTTTACTATTTCAACTTTGTGAAAACAAAGTGTTTTGCCAATATGGGTTGTTGAAGATAAAGGAAACTGAAGATATGGAACAGGTTGATTCAATCAATGTGTACAATGAAGTTAGAGTCACGCTAGGACTAGGCTACTTATATCGACTAGGTACTACTTCTTGTAGTCGACTAGGATTAGATTACGACTAGGATTAGGTTATTTATAATTGCAGTATTATTATAGTAGTAATAGTTATTGTAGTAGGACTCTAATTATAGCTAACTTAGGATTCTACAATTCACTCCCTATATAAGGAGTATGTACTCAACAATTTTAATCATCAATACAATCCTTGATTTTCTCTTATTCTTCATGTGAGAATTCTACATGGGCTACCTGATTTTTTATGGTAAGTGGTCTAAGAAGTCTCTTTCAAAGACCAAGGCAGCCCTAACTGTTGAAGACAAAATAGCGGATGTTCTTGCTTCTTGATGGATTAGAAGGTGGCAGAGATCAAAGGATACCCTGGCTAAGTGGAAGATGGCATGCAGAAGGTTAAAGAGCCAGTGAAGTGTACATCTCTCTAAAGGTACCATCACTGATGTGGGTAAGCTGCAGCAAGCTGTTGACAGCCTACAGCATGAAGGAGTCAAGTCTGTGAATGAAATCCTAGGAAAGTTGAATCAGCTGCTCGTGTGACTGAGACTTCAAACACGAAGCTAGTTGTTGCTGTCCAGAATTCGTACTCCACACTCTCCAAGAACATTGAAATGTTCTATTATTCTTTCTCTCCGGGGTGATCAACACCCTTGAGTATTTCCTTGGTGGAAATTAAGACTTCTAAACTGTTTCTTTTACCTCTCCTGTGGGTTTCTGTTTTGGGTTGTATAACCTTAACAGTACTCTATGGTGGCCTCTCTTGCACCCACCAGTTCCTTAACTCCTCTTCCTCCTCTGACTGCTAATCCTTTTTTATTCTGAAGGGGGAGAATATTTATGCATGTAGCTTTTAAATTGCTCATCTAATATCATATGTGTATCTCTATCTCTAAGTGGTATTATTAATTTCCTATGAATATTTAGCTGCTTGAATGAAATTGCTTTTGTGTGCTTAAGTGTCTCTTAGACACAAGCTTGTTGTGTCTCTATGTGCCGTACATTTAATCTAGTATCACATGCAGGGTTGTTACCTATTGGGAAGAAGACTCAAGTCACTTAATATCACACAAGAGGCAAAGAATGAGGGGGATCTAAACATGAATCTACAGACATACATTCAGGGAGAGAAATCATCCTAAATACTCAGGGAAGTAAAATGAATAAACAATAAGTACCCCTTTGATTGTCATCATAAAAAATGGGGAGATTGTTAGCCCAATAGATTCAATGATGAAAACTAACCATTACAAAATATTCGTCTTAGCAGATCAAAAAGGAAAGAAGTCTCTATCACAAGGAAGGAAATTTGCAGTGCAATCAAACAGTCCCAAGGTCAAGGGTCAAGGACGATATGCCAAGTCACCAGATCAGAAGTTACCCCAATTACAAGGCAAAGATCCATCAATACATAGGCATTCAAGGATTCCAGAATCTGTCAAGGTTCTAGACATGGAAAGAAATCTCATAAAGTTACACAAGAAAGGAATGTGACTAGTGAGTACAATAGAAAGGAGAGAATTGGTAGCTATACGGGTAGAGGTTGTTGCCAAAGGTGAAACTGAAGTGATCAAGGGACTTTTTAGCATTGTACTTCAACAACTACACGGTACCCAAGTTACACAACAAAGCTCTAGAGAAACCCTTGTAACCCAAGGGAACTGGACTAGGCACCACATTGGTGATCCGAACCAATATAAAATCCGTTTCTACTTTACATTCTGCATTTACTTCACTTTTTATGTCCATTCTGTTGTCTTGAACCTTTTGCAGGATCAAAGTTGACTACAGGCTTACTAGACACCCCACCCCTCTTGAATAATCACTGATGTAGAAGCCATGGTAGACATTATAGTTCTCCACAATCTTTGAGAACTTTTTTGGTATACACTTATGTTCCTACCAGCATATTCTTGATGCTAATACTTTCATAAATTTTTACCTTATCGAAAAAATAAAAAACTCAAGGGAACGAAAGTGGAAAAGGTAGCAATTAAAGTTGTAGGCACTTTGCATAAACATGATATAATTACATGAAAATACTCAATTGATAAAATCCCAATAATTTTCACAAACCAAGCATTTGATTTTACAACGCCAAAAACAAATAACGTTCACAAGTCAAACTTTTTCCCCATAAAATAAATGGAATATTTACCTCCAAGAAGCCATTTGTATCAGCAGCCAGAGCTTGCAAAGCTTTCTGAGCTTCACTCAACTGTAGCCCAGCTTTACTAGCAACATCCCCAACTGTAACCCTCTTTCCCAATACATCAATAGCGTCCATAGCCCGCTTCCGTACATCAGACGGCAGCTTATCACTCTCCACAATCCCTCCAGTCTTAACCTCAACATCAAGACTGGCTCTAACTAAATGAACTGAACTCCTCCTATCCCTCAAACCCCCATTTTTGCTCAAATTCCAAGAATTAAAAGAGTGTATTCGTGAAGGTTTTAGGACAAGGGAGGAGGGTTTTTGAGAGAATAGGATGGATTGAATCCTGGTGGGTGTGACTGTGAAGAAGCATGTGGAAATGGCTGCCATTTACTGTAAATATCTTCTTCCAAATCAAGACATTCCCATGGAAAAGAAGAGGTTTTTGAATTTGCTTCTGCTTCTATTTTGCCGTCAACTCTCTTGCTGGCCTTGAATATGGAATTTGCTTGGTGAAGGAGGATGAATGGTTGGATTGGTGTTGTTTGGTTTGTAGAGAACGGGAAAGGGCCAGAAATGACTTGGAATATGGAAAAACATATAATATAACCCTTCATCTATTTTACTTAATAAAATGACAATATCTTTTGATTATTTTGTTTGTTTAAGCTTCTTGCACAAAATGTACCCTCAAAACAAACATAAATTCTCTATCATAGCCCAAAAAGGATTACATTGTCCAAGGCTAGCAAATCCAAATGAATGCACTAATACGGAATAGGTCAGTAAATTTCCAAAAGGTTGTCACAAGACTTATCACATTGTAGAAGAAATATCATTATTATTTCGGAAAAGGGTCAAAATTTCCACTAAACTATGTAAATAGATCACTTATACTTTTCATTACATTTTGGGATAAAAAATACTCCCATGTTATCCCAAGGGACCATAAATACCCTTCATCGTTAACAACAGTGATTAGGGTTGTTCATGGTTATGGTTATAAAACCAAATCGAACCGCAATCCGAACCAAACCGATTAAAAAAACCATTATTTGGTTGGATTTGATTAGGTTCGGTTTTAAATTTTGAAAAACCGATATTATTTGGTTTGGTTTTGGTTTTGGTTTTGGTTTTGGTTTTGGTTTTACTAAAAATTAACTGCAAAAATAACCAAACCGAACCGAGAAGTTAAATATATAAATTTTATAATTATTTATAAATAAAATATAAGTATTTAGATAAATTTTAATTAATTTAAGTCTTTAATTTTACTATTTTCTGAAGCGCAACACTTCAATTTTAGCCCAACTAATAAAATCTTAAGTCTAAATCCCTCAATATTCATTACTTTAAAGATGGAAAAATTACATAAGTGAAGGTCTTTTATTTAATAATTACCACTTTTAAGTATACTTTTAATTTATTACCATTTTTGTCAACTTTTAGCAATACTTACTTAAACAATTTTGTTCCTTTAAACTTAGCAAAAAGTGCTGCCATTCGCAACTTTTAGCAATACTACCATTCAGCCAAATTGTTATATATGGTTAAAAGAATAATGTTGACAAATGTCGTAAATATTTTTTAAAAAGTGTACACGTAAGTGATATTTCCTTCAAAGATCACACTTTCTATGTTCTTTAATAAAATTTTCTAACGTAGCATTGAATAATTTAAAGCTCAAGCTAAAGAAGATGGTAATTGATTAATTTTGACTATGAAATATTGATTATTTTTTTTAAAAAAAAGTCTGAAATAGATCCGAACTTTGACCGAAATTGCTATAACGATACCAAACTTTGGAAAGGACCCTTTACCACCATGCACTATTTAATAGTGTATTTTGAAGGTATATATGTGCCCACGTGGACATAAAAATATAGCATAATTGTAATATTTAACATGTCCACGTGGGCACATATATACCTTTAAAATACACTATTAAATAGTGCAGGGGGTAAAAGGTCCTACATAAAGTTTGGTATCGTAACAGCAATTTCGGCCAAAGTTAGAGTATTTTTCAGACCTTTTTCCCTTTTTGTAGAAGTAATTTCTCAATATTTTAAGGTGTAATTTTATTGAAATGTCTATTGATAAGATGTAGAGATCTCCAGAATATTGAACCAACTTTATGCTATTGACAATGAGTTTTTTTTAGTTTCTGAAACTTGGTACATTGGATGAATCACTTTGTTCATGTAATAGCTTATTTGTGAGTTATTCATGTACTAAGTGTTTGTGTCTATCGAGATGCGTATGTTCTCAACAAATTTATTACTTTCGAACCAAAAAAAACTCGAAAAAACTGAACCAAACCAACGATAACCAAACCGATGGTTATTTTTTTGATTTGGTTTGGTTTGGTTTTAGAAATTTAAAAACCTATTTAAATTGGTTTGGTTTTGGTTTTAACTAATAACCATTCCAAACCGAACCATAAACACCCCTAACAGTGATGTGGCAAGCTATGTGACACTAATTCCGCCACCTAAGCTTGCCAAATAGGATACCTACAAAATTTTGATCCAATTTATAATTCAAACCCTAACTCATTCTTGCTAGATCCACCCACTATTATTAAGAGGCAAACCCTAACCCATTCTTGTTAAAGGGATTGTGTATGAACAAGAGATGAGAGTGTCTCATTAGCTCTAACAATCATTACCACACGTTCTTCATCAAACTTAACCCTCTATTTCGCATAGTTCAGATGCAATTTTAACCCTTTTCTGTTATTATTTTATCAGGCTAATGGAACCTTTTCAAGACAATGTGTAGATAATTTTTTACAAAAAGAAGTTGAGGTTGGAAACTGTTATATCAAATATTAATGGAAAAATAGGGATTTTGTATATATAAATATGAAAGAAAGGATTATGAGGGATAAAGAGCAACAACTTACTATCAAACTTACCAGACAGAGATTGGGCAAGGAGTTTTGTAACAATCTAATACTACCCTAGACGTGATCTGGTGCCTAGAGTCTCGAGAGACCCCAAGTTAACCACATGTCATAGCATGACACTAAGATAATATACATAACTGAAATAACATGAAAAGTGGAATAGAGTCTCAAATGAATCTCAACATAATATGGAAATCTGAGTACAAAGACACATATACAGAAATACTAATATCTGAAATAACCTTTATCAAAAGTGAGTCGCTAGGACAAGCCCTAGGTCACTAGAACATCGAAATCTGAAAGTAAAGTTTGAAATGAAAATAAGAACTCATAAGCGGTATGTCCCCAAACTATGAGGACTCAATGAAATAATGCTAGGTTGATAGGAACTTATACTAACCACGCGTCTGATGAGATGTATCAAAACCTATAGTATGAAACAATATGGATAGAAAAGTATGCAGTCAGCACTCAGAATATACTGAATTTGGATAAATGCATAAACATGACATAACAACATGATAAGTATGAAAACATGATAATGTAATGACCAAGTAATCATAACATGAAAACTGATACTCTGATTTTGAAAACATAATACAAGGTGTTGTTATGTTCTCGAAAGTCAATCATAACATAAATGTGTGTGAGCGGCCAATAACTGACATATAACCATGTGAGCATACATGGAGTTTGATGTATTGCCCCATTGAAAAGGACCCAATATACCTTGTCAGGGTATAAATGCATACTGGACATAATGAGAATTCTGCTCTATAATAAGCAATTAGCTCCATAAACTTATGGGTAACGTAGTTTTGGGACATGAGTAATCGTCACTAGTCCAACTTAGTGCTAAGTACTACTCCCAACAAAAAACATGCATTATAAGAATCATAGAGGCCGTAAGAATTTAATAATACTGAATCATTCGTGGAAAATCTGATAATCATAAGACTGACTCCTTAAAATCATAATACATAACATAATCTTGAGAAACAATTTATTCGAAAACATCTAAATCGTGATAATTACATAAACTATTTGATTCTTAATCTAAAAGCATCTTTGATTCATGGAAATCTTCATAACATAATGCATGCATATTGAAATAACGTAATCATGATCATAAGAATACTTGCATAGCATGTGTTCAGGAAAATATCATTGAAAAACATTGAATTATGATCAAATCATGCATAATAATATCAATCATGAAGAATAAATTGAAATTCAATAGAACCCTTAGAAACCATGAAACCCTAGAATTTGGTAAGAATCATAAATTAAGAAAATTGAAGTTTCTTTGGAACTCAATATGTGAAGAAGGGCCCATTGATAAAGTTCTCACATACCTTGTTAGAAACCCTAGGTGAGAATTGGAGAAGAAGACTTGAAGCTTTGAAATCCTTGATATTGCATTGGGAGAGAAGACTTGCGAGAGGGTTTTGGGATTTGAGAGAATGAGAGTGAATGGGGAGGTTAGGGATCTTAGCTAGGAATCAATTATACTCTTCAAAATAGGCCTAAAAATGTAGTATAGGAATTAAAATAGTAGGAAAATAACCAAATACCCTTGAGAAATAACTCTCGAATAGCTTCTATGAATACAGTTTGTACATCTTTCTACGGACCGTACTGTCAACTCGTAGATCCCAATCCATTCAACCCAACTTTCTAAAGAATGAACCATGGGCCACCATCTATGACTCGTAGTCCTTTTCACGAGTCGTATATACCAATCGTAGAATGAGTCTAAAGGAAATGTCTAGGTTTCAGGACTTTAAACCACAACCACTATGTACGACTCGTATTTTCATATACGACCCATATTATCAAGTTATATAACCTAATTACTGAAAATCACCAAGTTTCTTAAGGCAAACCATGAACACCTTTCTATGACTCGTAGAACATTGCACGACCCATAGGTCCCTCTCGTACAATCCAGGTATTGAAATTACACATTCTGAATGTTGCCTCCATGAAACCCAACTACGACTTGTAGTTCCATTTATGAGTTGTACTATTGGCTCATACATTGAGGCCTAAGGCTTAACATTTTTGAAGTTACTGAACTCAACTCTACGAGCCTATCCATAAGTCGTAAATTCCACTCATAGTCACTGAACCAAAATCTTGAAATTCTAAGTGTCAACCACGATTAGCTTCCACGAGCCATAAACTATTATATGACACATACATGGGGCTTGTGAAACCCAAAAAAAATAGAAGATAACACTAGTTTTCTACAACTTTTCAACTTCCGCTTGAGTTATGCCCTTTCTAAGTGTTACAATATCTCCCTCTTGGAAAGATTTGTGCTTGAATGAGATTCAACGTAACTAAGCATGAAAAGAGTAGGGATAAATCTAATAGCTTAGCATGAATGTAAAATACATTAAAACTGAAGGAGTGACTGATTTCATGAACATGCATGCATACGGAAACATGGGAATAACTAAAATACACTAATCCAAACACCACATAGGAAGAACTAATATCTCACATTGAAACTGAACCAAAGGGAAAGACATGGGGGTACTTGGACATCATATCGACTTTAGCCTCTGTTCAACCTAACCATCGGTGGGGTGAAAAGTTGTGTTAAGCTTAACTTGAGTACAAAGACCTTTCTGAAATAATCTCCAAAACTGAGAGGTGAACTAAATACCTCTATATAAAATAATGGATAAAGGCACATTGTGCTTCTTAACCATCTCCCGAATATGGAGTCTAACATAGTCCTTGACTTAATAAGAGGTTTTCATATGAAGAAATGCGCATAGTTAGTCATTTAGTCTAAAATTACCCAAATAGATTCATGATGTCGATGAGTGTGAGGTAACCCTGTAATGAAATCCATATTCAAATCTTCAAACATCCAGGTAGGAATGCTAATATCCTGAGTCATACCGTTTGGTTTCTAATGTTCAACTTTCACTTGTTGGCAAATTGAACACTTAGCCACAAATTCTGCAATATTCGTCTTCATCTCATTCCACCAATAGACTTCCCATAGATCACGATATATCTTAGTGGCTCTCGAGTGAATAGAATACCAAGAATTGTGAGCTTTTGATAATATTTGTTCCCTCAATGTATCAACATTTGAAACACATAAACGACCTTGATAATGAAACACACCATCTCCCCTAGGAGAAAGCCTCAATAACTTTTTCAGAAACTGATTTCTTCAACTCAACTAAAGTTGGATCACTATCCTGTTTTGGCTTAACATCTGACACAAGAGAAGATTCTGACCCATTTGAATAATAACTCCACCATCCTCTAAATCACCCAAACGAATTCCTAAACGGGCTAATCTGTGCACATCATGAAGCAACTCATTTTTATCATCCTCAATATGAGCAACACTATTCATGTACAATCTACTAAGACCATCCACAACCACATTTGCCTTACTCGAATGGTCAAGGGCACTCATGTCACAATCTTTCAACAAGTCAAGCAATCTTCTTTGGCGAAGATTCAAATTATTTTGTTTAAACACATACCGAAGGTTCTTATGATCAGTGGACACATCCTCATGAACATAGAGATAGTGTCTTTATATCTTTAAGGCAAAAAACCTCGTTGCCAACTCTAAATCGTGAGTCAGATAGTTCTTCTCATAAAGCTTAAGTTGCTTAGAAGCATATATCTTACCATGTTGCATCAACACACACCCAAGAGAAATCCTTACAACATCACAATACACAACAAAACCATTTGAACCTTCTGGTAAAGTCAATATTGGGTTGAAGTAAGTCGAGTCTTCAACTCATGAAAACTCTTGTCACAAGTTTCGGACCATTGCAATTTCACTTTAATATGAGTCAAGTTAGTCAAAGCAGAAGAAATGGAGGAAAATCCTTCCACAAACCATCTATAGTAACCGGCTAAACCCAAGAAATTCCTAACATCTAAGGGAGAAAGAGGTCTAGGCTAGTTCTTAACTACTCAGTCTTCTTAGGGTCAACTTGAATACTTTCTCCTGAGACTATATGGCCAAGGAATGCAACAAGCCTCAACCAAAATTCACACTTGCTAAACTTAACAAACACCAAACGATCTTTGAGAACTTGCAAGACAATCCTCAAATGATCGGCATGCTTATCATTGCTCTAAGAATAGTTCAAGATGTCATCTATGAACACAATGACGAACATATCCAAATATTGATTGAACACCTTTTTCATCAAATCAATAGAAGTTGCAGTAGCATTCATTAGTCCAAAAATATAACAAAAAATTCATAGTGACCATATCGAGTTGTCACGACCCAAACTACCCCTAGATGTGACATGGAGAATAAGATATCGAGAGACCCTAAATAATTCACTTG
This sequence comes from Solanum gracilifrons, assembly GCA_029582605.1. Taxonomy (NCBI): domain Eukaryota; kingdom Viridiplantae; phylum Streptophyta; class Magnoliopsida; order Solanales; family Solanaceae; genus Solanum; species Solanum gracilifrons. Next base: position 28,417 of record JAJOOH010000767.1, read on the forward strand.
ACATAAGTATGACACTAAGATAAACATAATAGAAATAAAGAGATAAAGCGCAATATGTCTCAATATTTCCCCACCTAATATGATACCAAAATCAAAGTACAAAGACTATAAATGTGAAATCATATTAGGTCTAACAACAAGTCTCTACTAATCATAGGTGTGACTAGGACAAGTCTTAGCTCATGAAATAAGTCTAAAACTGAAATGACTGAAAGCAACAAAAGATATGTGGTGGCAAGGTCCTCGAACCATGAGGACTCACCAAAAACTCTGTAAGTAGGTGATCAATCCAACTAGTCTAGGCCGAATGGAGGAACGTCGGACCATATATTATGAAACAATATAGGTACAGAGCTATATGCGTTAGTAATTTGAATATACTGAATACAGGGAACATGCATAATCATAAACATGAAACATGGTAAGTCTTATGATGACACATGACCAAGTAAACATATCAAATCTTGATAAGCTAAAATCATAAATTATGAGGTAAGGTTAATGTAACATTTGAAAATCATAACATAAGCTTAAATCACCATCTTTGAGGAAATCATAAACTCTTTTGAGAAAACCATAATCTTTTGTAGGATGTTTATCGTTAATCGACAAAGACCATAGGAGTTATAACATGAAATCCGGTGTCTTTCCCACACCGAAAAGAGATTATCCTACTTTCCAAGGTAAGAACCATGTTCTTAATCTTAGGTGGATCAACTAGGTATGTCCAATCGGAATAAAGTCTTACGGGGGCACATAGTTGTGGGACAACAGACTTGCTACTAGAGACCCGACCACTACTAACGGGGGAGCCTCCATTTAAAAGTCCTCTTGGTGCTAAGCAAACTCCCAACGGAAATAGGAAAAATCATATCATAACCATAATACTTGGAAATGTAAGAATCTAGTAATATCAATCTAGTCATTAACTTCATATCATAGAATAACTCTTTTAAAATCATGATTGCATAACATATTCATAAAAACACTTATCTAAAAACATCTAAATCATGATCATCTTTCATCATGAAAATATTTTACTTTGAAACAACATTTTACATAAAACATATTAATATTTTATCTAAAGCATCCTTGATTCATAAATTCCTCAATTTCATTATATATGCATAATCTCAAAACATAGTTCATAATCATAAAATAGGCATATGACATGGGTTCATATGAAATTCATTGAAAACATGTAATTTGAATCAAATCGTGCATAATAAGATCAAATAGAATGAATTTATCATAAACAATTAAACCCATTAAGAAGCATGCAAAACCCTAGAATTTGGTTTAAATTATAGAAGAGAAAAAGAGAAATCTTTGAGACTCAATGAATGAAAGAGAATCCATTGATTAGCTTCCCACATACCTTTATGAATGTAAGCCTTGGAATGGGAGAGAGGAGCTTTAAGCTTGAAGAATCCTAGAATTTTCCTTGAAATCCTTGTAGAGAATTTAGAGGAGAAGACATTTGGGGATTTTGTTTAGGAGGGGTGAGTAAATGAGAGGGAATGGGAGATTTAGAAGAGTAAAATTAGTTATAGGACTTAGATATAGGCTAGAAATGACATAGTTTAGGTGTTAAATGGGTTGGAAAAGATCTAAATACCCTGAACTTAAAAATGATGGAAAGATTCTACTGACCCATCTACGGTCTGCATAAGTCTCTACAGACCGTAGTGGTCATCCGGTGACCAAGTAATGGAAACTAGAATTCCTGAGGTCAGACCATGAGCCCATGTCTACGGACCATAGGTCTTTTCACGGGCCGTGTGCCCTCTTGTATAACCCAAGTCCAAGTTTCCTCCGAGTCCCAAATACTTCCCATGGACTGTATAGGCTTGTAGGGCCCGTACAACCATTTGTAGACCCAGGCCTCCAAAATTTCTTGAAGTCTGGACTCTTTCCTACGACACGCTCTTACGGACTATAGAACCATCCACGGACTATCTTGTTGGTTTGTGGAAGCCTCATCTGGTCATACTCCAATTTTTTCAACTAAACTTTCACGACTAAGCTCTACGGACCATAGAGAACTGTACAAGCCATAGTGTCGTTCGTAGAGCAATTGCACCAGCAATCATTTCTGCAAATTTCCTTTCTAATTTAATTCACCATTTTTAGGTGTTACACGTGTCTTGAAGGGTGTCTTCATAATGCCACATTCTCTAACTTTAAGTTGATGATAACTAGATCCGAGGTCTATATTTGAGAAGAAACTAGCATCTTAAAGTTGATCGAACAAGTAATCAATCATTGGGATGGGATACTTATTTTTATTGTGATCTTGTTCAATTATCGATAGTCCATACACATTCTGAGAGAATTGTCTTTTTTATGAACAAAGAGAACTGGTGCACCCATAGAGAAATACTTGGTCAGATGAAACCTTTATCTAAGAGGTCCTTTAACTAATTTTTCAACTCCTTAATCTCATCTAGAGCCATTCTATAAGGAGGAATGAATATAGGATGGGTATCTAAAAGAAAGTCAATTCCAAAGTCGATTTCCCTTTCGGGGAAACTCTAGGAAGGTCATCTGGAAATACTTTCAGAAACTCATTCATAACAGGAATTGACTCAAGAGTAGGGGTTTCAGAATTTGTATTCCTAACCCAAACTAGATGATAGATACAACCCTTAGAAATAATCTTTATAGCCTTAAGGCACGAGATAAACTGACCTATAGACGTTGAATTGCTACCCTTCCACTCTATGACTAGTTCATCTGGAAACTAGAATTTAACAACTTTGGTTCTATAGTAAATATAGGTATAACAAGCATGAAGCCGATCATACCAAGAATAACATCTAAATCAAGCATATCTAATTCTATTAGATCAACTATGGTGATTTTCTAAAAATATGAGACTGGTCAATTTCTAAAAACCTATTTAGCAAAAACTGAATCACCAACTGGAGTAGAGACTGAGAAGGGTTCTCATAGGATTTCGAGACTGACATCTAATTTCATGGTAACATAATGAGTCATGAAGAAAAGTGTGGCTCTTGGATCTAACAAGGCATAAACATCAAACTGAAAGACTTGTAACATACTAGTGACCATATCATGGGAAACCTCTTGTCCTATCAAGTATGAAGAACATAAAACTTGTTCTAATGATGTACGCCACCAGAGCTAGATGAAGTACCCTACTGATTCGGGAGTACTGAAAAAGTGTTAGGCTGAGTATGTCAATAACCATCTCCACCCTCATTAGGAACCAAAGGGAAATCCCTCAATCTATGACCAGTCTTACCACATCCAAATGAATTACCAATACTAGTCAAGCACTCTTTCGGATGGCTCTTCTCACATTTTTTATATGTGGCTAAAGGACGTCCCTGAAAGCATTACCATATGGCTTAGGGTTGGGTATCATATCTTTGTTGGACTTTTTCACCAAAGCACTAGTAGAAGATGGAGCTAGCACTGAATGCCTCAATCTAAATGGAGAACGACCATCATCATTAGATCTCTGATGAGAGTAGTCACTACTATCAGTCCAAGCCTTCTTAGTCTCCTTAACACTCTCTTTAAGCTTCTCTTTCTCAATTTGTTGGGCATGAGTCATCAACCTAGAAATATCCATTTCTTTAATCAACATGGTTGTTCTACACTATTTCCCCACCATCTTCGAAACATAGGAAACAAACTTGCTCATTCGAGATCTAGAATCAGCCACCATAGTCGAAGTATATTTGGAGAGTTAAGTGGATTTCAAGGCATATTCTTTCACACTCATATTCCCTTGCTTGACGTTGATGAATTCTTGAACCTTTGTCCCTCTTATATTGAGAGGGTAGAATCTATCTAGAAAAGCTCAATTATTCTTTTCCCAATCTAATGGACCCACATTAATAGCCCTTTCTTCCCTCTATTGTTTTAACCAAATTTGGGAAACACCTTTTAATTGGTAAGTATACAAGTCCACACCCTCAATCAAAGTGACACCCATGATCTCGATGATCTTTTGAATTCCCTCAACAAACTCTTATGGATCCTCGTCCACCTTTGCATCGTGGAATTTTTGAGGATTCATCCGAGTGAAGTCTCATACTCTAGTCCCCATCATACCTACATTTGGGTTCACGGGAGCTACAACCACACGGTTGTCTTGAGCAGCCATGGATTGGCACTTGAAAAGTAGCCCCAAATTCCACAATGAGTGACCTACTCGCCAAAGGATCAACCAGAGCTTGTGGTGCTTTTGGTTTCACATTCAAATCTCTTCTCAAATGATCTCTTCTTGGAAGCATAGCTCTAATAATACATAGAATATGAATTAGAAGGAAGTCTTATAGAGTTCAATTCTATAAATACCAAGTTTGTCACATTCCAATACTAAACCCTAGACGTGACATAATGCCTAGAGTCCCGAGAGACCCCAAGTTATCACATGACAATTGGCATAGCAAGACACTATGATAATATACATAACTAAAATTACATGAAAAGCAGAATAAAGTCGCAAATAACAATCTCAACATAATATAGAAATCAAAGTACAAAGACACATATGCGGAAATACTAATGTCTAAAATAGCCTCTATCATAAGTGAATAGCTAGGGCAATACCTAACTCACTTGAACATCCTAAACTGAAAGTAAAGTCTAAATGAACATAAGAACTTATAAGTGGTATGTCCCCGAAACATGAGGACTTACCAAAATAGTGCTAGGCTGATAAGAGTTTGTACTAACTATGCGCTTGATGAGATGCATCAGAACCTATATTATGAATCAATATGAGTAGAAAAGTATGTGGTTAGTAGTAAATGCATAAACATGACATAATAACATGATAATGCGATGACCAAGTAATTATAATATGAAAATTGATACTCTGATACTGAAAAACATAATACATAATCATGCAATATTATTGAAATTCTTAATCATAACATAAATGTGTGAGAGAGACCGATAACCGACATATAACCATGTGAGCTAGACATGGAGTTTGATGTACTTCCCCATCGAAAAGGGCCCAATATACTTTGCCAGGGTATAGAGGCATCATAACATGGTACCACTATACATAATGAGCATTCCTCTCCATAATAAGCACTTGGCTCCATAAACCTACGGGTAACGTAGTTTTGGGACCTGGGTAATCTCCACTAGTCCAACTTGGTGTTAAGTGTTGACACCCAATTTTGGCCTAACATTTTCAAAAATTCGTAACTTTTAAATTTTATTTATTTATTAGTTCAAAATAAATTTTTTATAATTTTA
>JAJOOH010000769.1:0-45872 GCA_029582605.1 Solanum gracilifrons
ATTTTGTGTACTTAGTTTTGTTCTATTAGGATGTTGCGGGGTCTGTCCCCACATCCATCTCAGTGTATTAGAGGCTTTATAGACAGTCAGACAGTCAGACAGTCAGTCAGTCAGTAGTTTTGAGTCTCTCATCCATGTATATGTATGTATATGTAAATATTCTATTTTGAGACTCGAGTTACCCTTTGGGCCATATTTTTATCAGTTAAGTGGTTTATGTCTTTGCATGGCATTGAGTTATTCTGTTGAGTCAGATTTCCGCTGAGTTAAGAAAGCCAGGTCAAGGGTTCTTTTGGGGCCAGCAATGGTCTCCGAGTGCCGGTCCCGCCCAGGGTGTAGGCTCGGGGCGTGACAACATGGTTGCTGATCCAAGGGCTCAAATGAACAAGTTTCTGTATGGGGTATTCGACTTAGTGAAATAGAGTGTTGTAATGCTATGTTACTGGAAAATATGAACATCTCTAGGCTCATGACTTATGCTCAGCAGGTTGAGGGAGATAAGCTTATGGAACATGCTTGATAATAAAAAGGCTAGGATAGGCAACTATGAGTATTCTCAATAGAAATAGGGTGGTGGAAATTGTTTGCAGTTTCAGCAAAAGTCTTCAGCTTCAAGACGTTCATCATTTTCTGTTCCATCTTCTAGGTTTCGACGGGAGTAGAAAGTTAGGGTACCAGGCTCTAAGTCTCAGAGGAGTATTTCAGGCACCAGAACCTATCCAACTTGTCCTAAGTGTGGTAAGAACCATCTGGGTGAGTGTTTTGCAGGGAAAAAAAAAGATGTTTTGGGTGTGGTCAGTCTGGTCACAGGTTGAGAGATTGTACTTTTGCTAAGTAGGGTCAAGGAAGAAATTATGGTAGGGCTCAGTCTACAAATTCAGCAGCACCATCAGGTCACCTGACTCAGTAGGGTAACTCATCTGGTACAGGTGGTGGACAACGCCAAAACATATTGTATGCTCTTCAGGCTCGCCAGTATCAGGAAGATTCTCCTAAAGTAGTCACTGGTATGTTATGAGTTTTTAACTTAGATGTTTATGCTTTGTTAGATCTAGGGGCTACTCTCTCCTTTGTAACTCCTTATATAGCAGTCAACTTCAATGTTAGTCCAGAAACTCTCTCTGAACCCTTCTCAGTCTCTACTCCAGTCGGTGACCCAGTTATAGCTAGATGGGTATACATAATTTGCCCTATCACAGTCTCCCAGAGAGTCACCTCAACAGATCTTGTAGAGCTAGAAATGGTAGACTTTGATATCATTCTAGGCATGGATTGATTACATTCCTGTTATGCCTCGGTGTATTGTAGAACTAGGATTTTTTATTTTTAGTTTCCAGATGAACCAATCTTAGAATGGAAGGGTAGTAGGTTAGCGCCTATGGGTTGATTCATTTCTTACCTTAAGGCCAGAAAAATGATCTCTAAGGCTTATCTCTATCATCTAGTTCAGGTTATAGATTCAAGCTTCGAAACCCCAACTCTTGAGTCAGTTCCTGTAGTTAATGAGTTTCCAGAAGTGTTTCTAGAATATCTTCTCGGAGTTCCTTTGGAAAGGGAAATCGACTTTGGAATTGATCTCTTTCCAGATTCCCAGCCTATTTCTATACCTCCTTACAGAATGGCTCCAGTTGAGCTTAAGGAATTGAAAGAGCAGTTGAAAGACCTTCTAGATAATGGCTTCATCAGACCAAATATTTACCCATGGGGTGCACCAGTGTTGTTCATGAAAAAGAAAGATGGTTCTCTCAGGATGTGCATTGCTTATAGATAGTTGAACAAGGTCACAATCAAGAATAGGTACCCTATCCCCATGATTGATGACTTGTTTGACCAACTTCAGGGTGCTAGTCAATTCTCGAAGATAGACCTCAGATCCGGTTATCATCAGCTCAAGGTCAGATATAGTGACATTCCAAAAATAGCCTTCAGAACTCGGTATGGTCATTATGAATTTGTAGTTATGTCATTTGTACTAACTAATACTTCTGCATCTTTCATGGATTTGATGAAGAGAGTGTTCAAGCAGTATTTGGACTTGCTCGTTGTCGTCTTTATTGAGGATATCATCATTTACTCTAGGAATGAGGAAGAACATGAGACTCATTTAAGGGTTGTCCTGTAAACTCTAAAAGATCGCCAGTTATTCGCTAAGTTTAGCAAATGAGAGTTTTGTTTGCAATCAATTGCTTTCCTTGGGCATATTGTGTCTAGTGAAGGGATCCGAGCGGATTCTCAGAAAATAGAAGCAGTGAAACAATGGCCCAGACCTACCTCTCCTACAGATATCAAAAGTTTCTTGGGTTTTGTAGGTTATTACAGAAGGTTCGTGGAAGGATTTTCATCCATAGCGTCTCCATTGACTAAGTTAACTCAGAAAAAGGTCAAGTTTCAGTGGTTAGATGATTGTGCAAAGAGTTCCGCAGAACTGAAAAGTAGGTTGACTACAACTCTTGTTTTGAGTCTACCAGAGAGTTTAGACGGTTATGTTATCTATTGTGATACATCCAGAGTTGGCCTAGGTTGTGTGTTGATACAACGAGGTAAGCTTATAGCTTATCTAGACAAATTAAGGAGCATGAGAAGAACTATCCAACTCATAACCTTGAGCTTGCAGCAGTGGTATTTTCCCTAAAGATCTAGAGACATTACTTGTATGGTGTTCACGTAGATGTGTTCATAGACATTAAGAGTCTTAAGTATGTGTTCACCCAGAAAGAGTTGAATCTTCACCTGAGAAGATGGCTTGAGTTCCTCAAAGATTATGATATGAGTGGGCATTACCACCCTGGTAAGGCCAATCTAGTAGCTGATGCTCTTAGCAGACTATCTATGGGTAGTGTAGCTCATGTTGAGGAAGAAAGAAAGGAACTAGCAAAAGATGTTCACGGGCTTGCTCGCTTGGGAGTTTGCCATATGAGCATATCAGATGGTGGTGTAACAATTCAAAATAGGTCAGAATCTTCATTGGTAGCAGAGATTAAGGAAAAGAAAGGCAGTGATCGAATATTGCTTCAACTAAAGGGTGCAATTTATCAGTAGAGAGTTGAGGTTTTATCCCAAGGGGGAACCAGTACTTCGCCATCATGGTCGATTATGTGTTCCTAAGGTGGGGGAGTTGAGACAATGGATTTTCCAAAAGCCCAGAACTCCAGGTATTCTATTCATCCAGGTTCCACTAAGATATACCGTGATCTGCGGGAAGTCTTTTGGTGGAATGGTATGAAAAGGGATATAGCGGATTTTGTGGCTAAGTGCCCTAATTGCCAGCAATTGAAGATAGAACATCAGAAACTAGGGGGTACGACTCAAGAGATCCACATTCCTACTTGGAAGTGGGAAGTGATCAACATGGACTTCATTACAAGTTTACCTCATACTCGTAGATATCATGACTCCATTTGGGTGATAGTAGACAGAGTTACTAAGTTTGCACACGTTTTGGCTGTTAAGACTACATATTCGATAGAGGACTACGCCAAGCTTTACATTAATGAGATAGTCAGGTTACATGGGGTTCCTTTGTCTATTGTATCATATAGAGGTCCTCAGTTTACCTCTCATTTCTGGAAGTCATTTCAGAAAGGTCTTGGTTCTGAGGTTAATCTTAGTACATCATTTCATTCATAGACGGATGGTCAGGCAGAGCGTACCATTCCGACCTTAGAGGACATATTGAGATCTTGTGTGATCGACTTCAAGGGTAGTTGGGATGATCACCTTCCTCTTATAGAGTTCACCTACAATAATAACTACCATTCCAACATTCAGATGGCCCCTTATGAGGCATTATATGGGCGTAGATGTAGATCTCCAGTTGGTTGGTTTGAAGTAGGTGAAGCAGCCTTGATAGGGCCAGGTTCGGTTCAAGATGCCATGGAAAAAATTCAGATCATTAGAGATAGAATTAAGATAGCCCAAAGTCGTCAGAAGTCCTATGCAGACGTAAGGAGAAGGGACTTAGAGTTCCAAATTGATGATTGGGTTTTCCTAAAAGTGTCACGTATGAAGGGGGTGATGAGATTTGGCAAGAAAAGGAAGCTCAGTCCTAGATATGTAGGCCCTTACAAGATCTCGAAAATAATTGGTAAAGTGGCTTGTGAGTTAGAATTGCTAGCGGAACTAGAAACAGGCCATCCAGTCTTTCACATTTCGTTGTTGAAGAAATGTGTAGGTGACGCAACATCTATAGTACCATTAGAAAGTGTGGTTGTGAAGGATAGTCTCACTTATGAAGAGGTACCAATTGAGATTCTTGATCGTCAGGTTCGAAGGTTGAGAAACAAAGGAGTCTCTTCAGTTAAAGTTTTGTGGAGGAGTCAGTCCGTAGAGGGAGCTACTTGGGAAGCAGAAGCAGCCATAAAGGCCAAGTAACCTCATCTCTTTCCTTACGATTCCATTCCAACTTGAGGTAATAGTTCCTCTCTAGTATTTCAGTCATTCATGTGTAGCTTCAGTCTTAGTATCATGTTCCTTTAGTTTGTACTTGCCTTTTCAGCGTATTTGCATGTTCTTGGAACTTAGTTCAGTCAGAAATTCGCTTCTAGAAATTAGTGGTAGGGTTTGCAACTCTTTCCTTCCATCTTCAGCTAGTTTAGTCTTCATTCGAGGACGAATGTTCCCAAGGGGGAGATAATGTAACACCCCGTATCCTAGACATACCAGAATGCAAATTTTAGAAGTTGCAGATGCCACCGACGGGTACCACCCATGGACCATAGGGTGACCCACGAACCATAGGTGGTGGTCCGTGGATGGCCACTTGCATCCCTCCCCAGAAACAACTCATAAAATATTCTAAGGCATGACCCATGGCCGGACCCATGGACGGTATGCCAGACCATAGACTGTGGATCGAGGCCCAACAATCCTTTCTCTGAATCCAAATGGTGGTTGACCAGAATGGACTGTCGGTCCATCCATATTCCGTCGGTCTGGTCCATCGGTTGGCCCGACAGATTTTAAGTCAGGGGTCGTTTGGTATTTTCCCTATGCGTTTGACCCTTAAAATACGTCGTTTAACCCCTAAACTACGTGGTTTTGATCAGTTATAGTCTAGTAACTTAATTAGATCTTACCCTAATCAATCATTCACAAAAATCAAGCAAAACTTAGAGCAAATTAGAGAGAGAAGTTGAGCAGCCCTCCAAGAAATATGCAGCAAGGTTTTCATCAGTTACAACTTCGAAATCAAAAGATTTCTCCATGACTTTCGTCACCAGGTATATGGGATTTCACTAGTGGGTTCCTTTCACCCATTAGGTCCCTAAAATTCAGTCAGATTCTTGATTCCCTCCATATTATCTAGACCTAGGGTTTCTAAAATTTCAGCAAATTATTATGAATTAGTTATTTTAATGTTCCTAATCAGATTATCATGTAGTAGTATCGTTTTTGCCTAGATTCATGCATAAACTCAGAACCCTAGTTATGTAGTTCTTTTAGTTCATGAATTACATTAACTAGGATAGATAAATAGATATACATGCCTCAGTTTTCGAATGTTTCATTATTCGATATACATGTTGCATTTCAGATTTGCATGTCAGATTATTGAGGTATCCAGTTACTTCAGTATGTTATAAATTTCACATATTCAGTCGGGAGTAGGCTTTATACCGAGTTGGACTAGGGTCAGTCACCCTCAAGTCCCAGAACTACGTTCCCCCGCAGGTTATAAGTCCCCTCTACGGGAATTAGTTTAGTGATCACGCCAGTTTGCCTCTATACCTCTGGCAGGGTATATTGGGTTTTCTCGATGGGGCATATACATCGGACTCCACATTTAGTTCATGTGGTTTTATGTCAGTTATTAGTAGATCTCACTCAGATTCTAGAACATTGACCATGTTATCAGTTACAGTTCAGTATTCAGTTTCAGCATGTTATAAACTTGGTCATCACATTCAGTTATTTCAGTTCAGTTCTTTTCAGTATATATCAGTATTTTCATCATGCTCAGATTATATCATTGCTCAGTTATATGCTTTGTTCAGTTATGTATATTGTTCATCTTTATTCTATCATGCATGCTCAGTACCTTTCAAGTACTGACACATACTCTGCGCTACATCTTTTTGTGATGTAGGATTAGGTCCTCAGCATTCAAATCACGCATAGATTGGTTCCCGATCTTCAGTTCAACAACTTCAGTGGTGAGTCCTCATATTTCAAGGACAATAGACATTTTTCTATATTCAGTATTTGCTAGAGTTAGCTGGGGTATGTCCCAGCATCTCTAGTCAGTTAAAAGCTTTATTTCAAACATAGTTAGATTCAGCTTTAGTGTTTGAGTTTTATTTCATTATCTTAAACTCTTCTCAGATTTATATATATTCATATAGTATTGAGTATTCCCCATCATTTCAGTTTACCTTATGTTTAAGCTTCCGCACAGTATTTCTATTTCACTAAATCTTTAAGTATGCTTATGATATGCCAGCAGGGTTAGCTTGGGGTCACTCATGATCCTAGGTCCCGTGTTCGCATCGTGAGGGTAGATTCGGGGCATGACAATCCTCATTTAAATATGGGATATTACATTCTTCCCACTTTAAGAAATTCGGTCCCCAAATTTAAGTCACTTGTAGACCAAAATAGGCATGGATAATGGACTTCCATATCATTTTTTTCAATTCTCAAGTAGTTTCCTTCGCGACATGGTTTTTGCATAATACTTTCATAGATAATTTCTCTCTATTTGAATTTTTTTTATGATTGTCAACAATAGCCATCGGCTCCACCTCATAAGTTAAGTTATTGTCAAGCTATATAGTCCTTACTTCAAGCACATGAGAGGAGTCTGATATACATTTTCTTAGCAGACATAAAACACAGAACCCTGGATGATAAATTCTGCTCCTATTTGGTCAAGTAATATGATAAGGTCTTCTAAATCTCGAGCTTAATTTACCCTTTTTTTCTTGCATTGCTTCCCGCCTTCCCTGGAGGGACTCATAGGAGGATTCCGTCTCCAACTAGGTGCTTTGAGTCTCCTTTCCTCTTATATGTTTAAGATTTTTGCTTACTTTGAACTTTGAGCAACATTTAGTGTCTCCAACATCAAACTATCTGATAGAAGAATAATATCACTTCACATGGATCCAACTAATGCTTAAGTGAGACCTGTTAAAGTAAGATATTTCAGTCCAGGGCAGATAAGCATCTCAACTGCCTCCAAAATCAAGGACGAAAAACTCTAACATATACTCTAAAAATGTATTCAAGGCTTTCTGAAAGATTTCTAAAAACGTGATGTAAATAGTGATTTACCTTCGAATAACAGAACAACATAACCTCGTAGAGTCGAACAATTTCTTTCAGGTACATCTCTACTATTTTTATCCACTATATATTTTTTTGATTGACCTACAATCACCCATACATAGTCATAGCCTCTAAAGTTTCAGAATAACAGGGTCGCAAAATCGATAGTAATACTTTCATATCCACTCAGAGATCTCTAGTTGGTGTATTAATCCAGTGGGTCATTAATGCTCAACCTTAACATGTTGACAAGCTAGACAGCTAGAATAAGTTATCAAACCTTCCTTCTTCTTTTTGTCTCCTCCTACAGATATAACTTTTTAAGGAAATATTACTTCATAGTGATCCCGGACCTATAGTGCAGTTATAGTTATGGCTTCCTCAAGAATAATTTGCTTTAAACCATCTATGTTAAAGGGAAATAACATAACAATCAAAAGTCGTATCCTTGTCTTTACCCGCTAGAATCTTATTTCGATATTCACAGAATTTCTCATCCTCGTATTAGTTGGCCTTGATGTGTGTTACCAATAAAGACTTGAGCTTAACATAAGCAAATATTGTCTCTTATATGTTTCTCACACTAATTTGATACTTTTATCCCTGAGTATGTGCAAATTCTAGGCTTAAAAGTCCTTTTGCATGAGCTATACTCCCTTATATAAGTAGCCGCACTTAGGCAATTTCAACCACCTGTTTCATCGTCCAGCCTGCCTGTCCTACAAAGAAGACTATTTTATATTATATGGACTCTCCAAACAGTTCTACAGCTTCACTAGCTAAAAGTCATTTCGCGAGAGCTATATATTCTATATAACCTATGTATTTCCTTCTTAATGAATCTATCTAAACAACTTTGATTCCCAGATGACACCGGATAGTAAAATTTGACATAGACATAGAGTAATTTTATCCATCCATGTAAATTGAAGGATCAAATCTTTTTATTTTTTGGAACACGCATTTCAGGTTCTTGCGGTTTGTATAATTCGCATTGGTTTCATTTTATAAGTGTGCTTCCAAACATTAGCGCAAATACCATTGTAACCACCTTCAAATTATGAAAGGGCAGTTCTACTCATCCTTATCCAGCTATCTCGAAGTATAACTATCACACAACCTTCTTAATGAGAACTCATCCTAATCCCACCCTCGAAACATCACAGAGCATCATGAATCCTCCAAAACATGACTGGAAGACTAACACTATTGTGGTGATCAAACATTTTCAGAGTTTCTAAAAGTATCTATTCACATTCCTCTGTTTACTGAAACTTCACTTTATTATTGGTAGCTGGTAATTAAGTGGAGTTGTAATTTCTAGAGAAGTGCTATTCCAAAGAAACTATGCACAAAATGCCTATATTAGCCTGTCAAAATCAAGAGGTTGTTATTCTCTATAAGAGTAGTGGGCTTGTGTCATTTTTGAACTACTTTTGCCAACTTAGGTGTCGCCAAAATCCCATAATTAGATAGAACATACCCAAGCAATGCTATTGAGTGTACCCACAATTTGTACTGATCAGCATTTACATAGTGTTGATGTCTCATGGTGTTTGTAACCAATTCCTCCTTATCTTTATATTTTTCTCGACTATGAGTATATACAAAAACATCATATGCAAACACTAAAAACAATCTGTATAGAATGTCTTGAACATTCTATTTATTAAGTCTACGAATGCACATTGAACATTGACTAGACCGAAAGATATCACATGGAACTCATAATATTTGCACTCAAATTTGGAGGCAATCTTAGAAACATCATCTTTCTTTGATTGTAAGTTGATAATAACCCAAACTGAGGATTGATTTTTTTCGACAAGAGGATGACTCGTTGTAACCAATCATGTATAACATCTATTCCAGACAACAACAATTTATTATTTCGTCACTTTGCTCAAAAGTATGTAGTCGAAGCATACAATAGTGATACCTTTAATTTGATGAACCCTTATTTAATATGATCTACAATTATTTATTTATCTCTTCTGAACTCCCTTGGCATCATATGATATAGGGGCATCAAAAGGGTTGCACGTCAAACACCAAGTCAATAGAAAAATCTATTTATCGTACTAGTAGGTCTTGACAAATTACAAAAATACACCAGTAAATTATGTCACTACCGATACAATTTTTAAATTAGACTAGATATCTCCTCCCTCATGTCCTTTTGTATATGTTGAACCATCATCATGGTATAACATCACTTATTTCTAAAGCCTGAGATTTCCTTCTCATTTTTTTCTTGTTTTAACCTAGCATGAATCCATGATTGCTCTTCTAATAACTTTACATGTTTTTCAAAATGTGTTTAGCAATGTCAACAGCCTTAAAGTAGGTAAAGCATTTGTGTGTAAGGTTACTGGAGTTTAAGAAGTTAACCATCATTTCAACAATTTCTAAACCTTCAAAAGACTTCATTAGATAATAATTAGGGAGCATATCTAGCCAATTGAATAATCCGGAGTCATATATTAGTTCCAACCATCATTTTGAACAAATTCTTAAAAATTCCTTATCAAGTTACTCATTTTCAACTGTCCACAAAAAAACAATCCATAATAACTTAGTGAATCGCCTCAAGTCTTTGGTGTTATCCTACTGGTATTTTGAATAGTACAATATTATACAATGTATTTTATTATGTTCACCGTCTTATGCCACCAGAACTATAACACTCTTGCTGAAACATGCTAGAGCACATAAAGCCTTAAGTATTTCACCCAAGAATCTTTTCCAAGAACCTTTAAGGATCTTTGAGTTGTTAGAACCTAGGAGGTTTAATCTTTAGAAACTCTCACGGCTACTTTTTTTTGGACAAATGTGAATCATTGTAGTTTCTTCGAGCTGGTCTTAGGCCTAATTTTTTTACTTGGATCTATTCATTCTGTTAATTAATATATTTTGCTCGGTACAGGAAGATAAGTGTCCTAACAGTAACACTCTCATGTTGCTAAAGTGTAGAGTAGTATTCTTTACAGAAAAAGATATATTACCTATCACATAGGTGTACGAAAATTCCCCGCAATGACATACAAGCCTCTTTCTTGGCTTTTCCAACCACTTTTGTTTGTTCCCCTTGATTGAGAGAGACGGGTGTTTACAAAGGTGACCCTTAATGCCTCCAGGCCTTTGGACTATTCTTGTTATTTGATGACTAAGTTCAAGACATTAGATGGAAAATAAACAATGTTAGATTCTTCTAGTTGGTCCTATAAGTCACACAAATGAGGATAACTCAGAAACAAAGATAGACACGTACTATCACATTCTCATAGAATCATGATTATAGAAATGGCCGGAAACATAATCATAATTGAGATTCTACTATTAACGTGTGCTCCATAAGTCACAAGACTAATCTAGTGCTCTGATGCCAACTTTGTCACAACCCAATTTAGGAACATGACCGGAGCTAAGGGGAAGAATCCCAAAGCAAGCCTAACCTGAATTCTATAGAAAATGAGACAATGTTTCCTTTGTTTTTGGGCCTTTTCTGAATTATTCCATGTCTCAGAAATCCACAATACAACTAGTAACAACTACAAGTTCAGACATAATATTCATTGATACTCTAATGGCCACACAGTAATACCAATTCATCTCCAAATCATGAAGGAGAATTTAAAAAGCATTCACATGACTTCAAAACGAAGGAATAATCATTACTCGAACAAAAGAAGGACAAATGGAGCGACTACAAATGTTTAAAAAGAATAAAAGGAACCATAATGATTCGATAAATGTCTTGCCACACGAAGCAAAGCAGGGCTAACTAGATGCTATCAATTCACACTCTCTAGTTAATGAAATCCTCACAATACCATCTCAGTTCTATGTAAAAACATTACCGAGGAGTGAGACACTAGCGCAGTGAGTAATAACACTTAACTACAATCATTTTTGATAAGGGACAAGTCAGAAAACATGCTAGTATGATAGTCAAATTGATAAATCAATGCCTTTTTCAGAAACGGTAACAATACTCAGTCTTATTTGCCTCATGTAAGAAAAATCAATGTAAACACTTAGTAGTAAACTTAGAAAAACACTTTCATATCAAATCTTATATCTGGGAGGTTTCCAAGGATGAATCATGTAATCAGTGTGGCCTTCTCTTTAAGAAGTAACCAATAATGGTGAACTCCTCATAAAAGAGTTAAATATTCATATCAGTAGATCTCTACTCGAGAGATATCGGTAATGGTATGCTTGTTCTACCTTGCCACTAGCAAGGGCTTTATCGGTAATCTGTAACTACAAGGTGCACCAGTCGTTAGCTACGGGATCCATCAATGTCTACTCCCATTTATACTTTTCGTTGTAAACAGTAGAACATTTCAAAGTGTTATAAGACATTTAAGTTCTTATCGAATCATAGTATATAAAATTTTAACCAAAAACATATGTCAAAATACTATTTCTCAAGTAAATGTTAAACTCTTTTGATAACGGTAATCATTTCTCAAGTATCAATAAACAAGTCTTGTAAAAGCGAGTTCATCTCAAATACTATTTCGGTATCATATCAAGTAAAAGACTTGTCCCATATGCAAGTTCAAAGTAACTATACTCACCATATCAAGTAAAAGACTTGTCTCAATTTTAACATCACAATGTAACTCAACTTGTGATACTAGGAGTATAAGAATAAAATTTGCTTCTATCTATGGGTATTCTCACATCTAAAGTAACTATACTCACCATAATCAAGTTATTAATATAATTATGATTCAACTCGTAACAATATGTTTATACATACTCATGTCAATGAAATCAAAAAGTTTACCTGGAGATCCAAATTAATCATGATTGGAAAGACTTTCTTGTGGTTTTAAATAGTTATTACAAACTTCTTCTTGATTTTCCATAAGTTGCTACTGGAATCTCTCGTTGATTCTTTGTTTTCCTTGATTTGATTCTTTTATAACTTAGATTATAACTTTCTCCATTGTTGCGTTCCCCTTTTCCTTTAAGACCCAGTTGCTATCTGAAGCAATTTTTCTTGAGCAACTTTTACATACAGCAAACATAAAAAATTATATTTGTATGTTATAGCTATTGCTTGCATAATTGCGCTCCATAACAAATTTTATGTTTGCTATGGAGCTTTTGGTTTGTATAATTCGCTACAAACATCCAATTTTATACAAATTGTTTAGTTTTGTATAAATTCATTTATACATTGTAATTTGTATAATAAGATCTGTATTTGTATAATTATAAGTGTATAGGATGAAAATATATGTATTTGTATTTGTATATACACTTTTCTCTCGCTTAATACAAACACAAACGCATTTTATACATTTTATACCGAAATGTATAAAATGGCTAATTGTATACTGAAGCAGATGGCAAAAAAGGGGATGTTTGCTACGAATTACAATTAAAATAAACTATGGGTATAACTTTTAATTTGAATTAATAGTTTGCTATTGCATACAATTTTCCCATTTTTCTTTTAGGGTTATGGTCCACTATGCTCCATTAATTAATTATTTATTTATTTTGGCTAATGACTAATATGTCCTCATTAAAATATGGGATATTAAATATGTGAAAGAGTTCAATTACAATGTCAATTTTTCCCCAATTCATTGCAAGTAAATGGTAACAAGGGTGAAAATGATTCCAATTATCAAATAGAGGTTGCTTGGTAACCAATTTTGATCAATCAAACTTAAACAAGAGATTAACAAACAAGCGGATTGGGAAGCTAGGAGTGTGTAGAAGTGGGTATCGATTTCAAAATGTGGGTCAAAGTGATTGATCAATAACCTTAATTACCTATGGATAGGCTGGGTCAATCTTAAGCACATATCATATTTCTCAATCATAATATGCTTATCACAAGAATTTCTCTTTGACACTCTCATATGTAATTAACTAACCAACCCAATACCTTGACATTAATCTTCTCTCTCGAGCAAGACTACAATTTATGGTGAAACCCCAAAATCCTTTCTCAAGCAAATAAAGAATTTTAAACTAATATGCAAACATCAACTCAATTACCCGCTTCATATATTCTCTCTCAAGCAATATACAAAGATCTAAAGTTAGGATTAAGTTTGCAACCGTAATTTATAAATTGAACTCATGATAATCAAATAAAATCCATGAAAATCAAGGTAAAACACAGCAATACACATTATCCCACCAATTTAATGAAAACTAAACTCCATTTGCACACCCCTCGGATAGGGTTTTAGCCAATCATATTAAGAGTACAGGAAAGTATACAAAAAAAAAAATTCGGCCATCACATTGATGATTTTCAATTTCAATTAAAGAGATGTACTTCAAAAATCCTAAAAATTATGAGTTACAAGCTTGTTTCTCACACTACAAAATAGAAGTTTTCTATTGTACTCTTTCAGAAAAGTTTCAGATCCTATTCTATGAGCCGAAAAAAATTATTTTTCTCTCCTTTAGGCTATTTATAGTTCCCCAAAAATTAGCCAAAATTTCATCAAATTTCTTAGTTGATAATGTTTGTCGTTCTCGTCGACTTGTTCTTCTTCTCGCCTTTCTTGATTTCAGGCTTCAGGTGTTTGAACCACAGTTGGTGAGAACAATGGAGTTCACCGTTCATAATTGGCGAGTCACCGATTATGATCCAATCTTGCCTTTTGGCCTTAAAGTTGACTTAAATGTACTGTAACTTTCGACAAACACTTGTTAGTTCACCGATTGAATTCGGTGAGTTGTTGTTTAGCGCTTCTTCTTACTGACCTATCTTGAGCATTTGAGTCAAGGACTCTGTCGTTTTTGGCGAGATCTAGAAAATTCAATTATTCGCCGAGTGCCTTTTGACGATCATCGATGTCACAATTTCTCTTTTTTCAAATTTTTAACCTCTTTTTGTGTGATTCATCCTTGCCTTGTCCTTGAGACCTCATAGCTACAAAAATTAATAAATCATTAGATATGAACTTAAAAGGCATTAAGGACACTAATTTTTGAAATAAAAAGGCCTCAAATGAATTAAATATTTTACTCATCACATCCTTTGAAGCTCGTGGACAAATGGAATCCACTCTTCTTTTTGCTACATTGTTGGAATATCCTCTTCCCAAATATTATCATCATAGTGAAACATTTTTTTCAATCTCTAATCTCTCTTATCCTCTTGTAATCAAATACTAATTACTTTATTTCCAAAATGAAGAATATATATGAAAACATAAGAAGTGCACATGTAAATAGTATATTGTAAATTGAAATAAAATATAGACCCCAACTTACAAATTGAATTGGCTTGGTTTATGATTTATGATTCAATTTTAATTTAATGTACGAATAAATTGAATTGGCTTCCTATTTATTGCATAATAGAGGCTACTATGTAAGAAACTTACAAGTTGACAACTTGATTGTAATCTTATCCAATCTCAAGCTTATCCTGTTGCATGTTATTTAATTGTAAGCTTATTCAATTGCAAGCTTATTCAATTACAAGGTTACCATATTGCATGCTTATCCAATTACATGTTTATCGAATAAGTAGTTCATTTAAATGAATAGACTTCTATCTTTAGAGAGTAGAAACTGCTATATAAATTTCTGGAATGAATTTTTGCAGCACACCTTCGCGCAGGTCGAGGTCTTATATTGAGTCGACCGAGTTGAAGTGGCGCATTCCCGCAATTTAGGTAAGGCATGAATGTAATGATGAACTCATTCGATATCAGGAACAGCTCACGAGCCATTCCCACCAACCCATCATGAGGTTACATCTCATGAGTCTATCGTGCCAAAACGAGTCGTCAGTCACTCGAAGGATTTTATCGACCAAAACGCAGTGACGAAGGGCTTACCCCGAGACCTAGCATCGTCGAAGGTCATGCTTATTTTGGTATTTAGAAATATTGGAGATATTTATTCCCTTAACAGAATAATCATCATGGACTAGAACATCATAAAATTGAAAGCTTATCTAATAATGGGTGTTTTAGATACCCAACAATAATACAAGGTATTTATAATCCAAATAATATACTTGATATATTCATTGTATTATATAATAATATTTATTATACATAATTTATACCGTTTAGTATACAAGATATATATAAATCCAAGATTTTTTAATTAGAACATGTGTAATGTGATTTATATCGTGTGTGTATAGCTATATACATCTCTACCTTATTTATAAAGAAACTCATATATAACTAGGTTTAACAAAATGATGATAAATTTACTATAAGGAAAAAAAAAATTGTAAGAAAAAAGTATGGACAAAATTATTTTTTTCCTTTGGCTATGAGTTCCATGAAAATAATTCATTTAATATATAGCATTTTAATATATGGCACTGTATGACATGTGATCTTTCTAAATGGAACAAGAAAATCTAATATTTTAATAAAATTAACACTCGATAGTGAATAGCCATGTTATGACTAGAAGATTAATTTGTATCTAATAATCGATAAATATATTTTATTAAATAATATAAATTTAGATATTGAATAATGATTTTATGGAAAGCAATGTATAGTGTTATTTTTTGTTGGATAGTATCCAGTAGGGTAGATTATAACAAAAAAATCTTTCTTTTGGTAATGTATTTATGTTTCTTCCATAAATAACTATAACCAATTTATTTATTATGCAACAAATTAAGCATTCAAATTAAATCTTCAAAGATATTAGATAAACATCTGAACAACCAGTCAATACTTTTCAATCAAATTCTCAAAGGTATTTGTTTTTTTTTCTATTTTGTGTATGTATGTTATTTTTGACAACTTGAGCCAATTTCATCCAATTTTATAAATTCAGGATCAAGAGTGGTGCAACCATCAAAATAAGAAAAATGATGAATGTTGTTGATCGGGAACATGTGAATTCACGTGTTACTAATTGAGTTTATTTATTCAATTTGTTGTTGGTTTGACTTAATATCTATGTGTTCTCTATTTCTATGGATAAAATGTGTCTTTTCCCTATTTAGGTTCCATCATCCCATGAAAGAGAATAACATCGTCATTTATTTTGCAAGGACCAAATCCTTTTACCTATGATAATTGTGAAACATAGTGGATAAAATAAATATACAAGCCTAAAATTTAATCATTTTTTTCATACCAAACACGCACCCACTGGTAAACTTTAGTAGAACAAGAATGCATCACTTATAAGCATCAATTGTTTCGACCACAAAAATGTTAAAGTCACGCTAGAAAATAATGATAGATGAAAAATATATTATCCTCATATCAGTTTTATGCCTTCACTGAAACATTGAATAATCAGAAATTCTTAGAGTGCTTGTCTTGTTAGTTTCTCTCTCATGTTTCAACTGACAAAGAAGTTAGATTTTTTCTCTTATTAAAATTTTCTAATTTTTTAATGCTCTATTTTTTGGTAATAGTAGATAAAATAAATTATGATGCTTTCTCGTTTATCTTTTTAAAACTTTTGGTGGTAATTATATAATATTTTAATACTTAAAAAAGGTGTATGATAGACCTTTCTTGTCTATCTAGGCCATGGATGTATACTCTGAAGAGGATATACTTGTGGGAATCCTCGGTAGGTTGCCTGTGCGGTCTCTTTTTCGATTTAATTGTATTTCAAAATTTTGGGGTACACTGATCGATGAGCCGTGTTTTAAGATGAAGAATCTCACTCATGCCAAGAAGGACAAAAGTTTCCAAAATTTCTGTTCTACAAATTGCGCCCTAAGAAGTCTATATATTCCATTTATTGTTGTTCGGTATCATCGGTTCAACTGGTCGAGGATGTACGAGAACTAAATTACCCTTTAAATATTGAACCACGACATTGCATAGTCTATTGTTATTGCGATGGTTTGGTTATTATCAAGGTTTATGAAAATAGTGTGAACGCTAAATACTTTTGCTATGGAATCCCTCCACTGGATAATCGATTGTACTTCCCGCTCCAGAATTTCCAATGGAGGAATTTTCATGTTTGGGAATGTGTTTTGACTCGACCAGTAATGATTATAAAATCCTTAAATTTCCCAATGGTGGAAGTGATCATAGCAGAGTACCTGGTGAAGTTCTCGCACTGAAAAGTGGTTCTTGGAGAAAAATTGTTGAACATCCTCGTGACATTTACTATATGGTGCATGGTATGCATTCATTGGCGTTTATACATGGTTCATTTCATTGGGTTGGTAATTCAAAAAAATATTTTGTGGTTTCATTTGGTATTTCTCATGAAGTGTATGGAGAAATATCATTACCAGAGCAAATAAGCTTGAGCAACATTAATATTGATATTTCAATATTGGATGGAATCTTATACTAATGGGTATATTAAGGGGAGCCACACTTTTATGTTATGGGTGATGAAAGATTATGGTCTTGAGGAATCTTGGCATACAATATTTTATATAGTAGATCCTGATATATGTATAGCCGCACCAAAATATAGATTTGATGATGGTGAAGTGTTATTATGGTGCTTACATTGTGAATCTAGGGAAAATACATATAGAACACAAAGAGGTTCGATCCCTTTACATTATTTTCTCATGGTACCCTTCAAAATGGATTTGCTTTCACAGAAAATTTGGTCTCTCCAAGATTACTTACTTAGTATTTGCTTTTGTTTGATCGAAATACTTTGTCCTTTTCTTTCTATCAAGTTATAGTCTTATTTTATTTTTTTAATCAATTGATCGCAAACTTTTCTAGTTCATGTTATATTTACCAAGCTTTGTTTATTTACTTCAACTTATATTTGTCAAAGCTTTGTCAAAACACGAGCCATTTATTTTCTAAGAAAGAAGTGGTTAAATAAATTAATATTAGCTAGTACAGAGTACTATGGTTTAATCATGTAGTAAGTTTACTTTAGTGTTATGCTTTTATAGGAATTTTTGGACCGTATCGACCGAAAATTTGTAATATTACTCTTACTATTGTGTACACACATAAACATATTCATCTCTAGCTATAATTTTCCATTTAAATAATCTCTTTCCATTAATATATCAAGTTTGAAATAAAATTAGAAAAAGTAATGAAATAGTATCACATAGTGTCGATGCATTAAAAATATTTCTAAATGTTTCTCAATTAAAATTACCATGGTCAATCACAAGAGATGATACAAATCTGACTTTGTTTGAGACCTCATGGGAATATCTTTATTACTAGTTTTGGGTCACATGCATTGCATGTGTATTCCATGCTAATTAAAGAACTTTTGAGATAATATAAATGAGATTAGAATGCCTATTATAAATACATGAAATCTGAGGAAAATATGTTAGTACAGAGTGATAAATACAACGTCGTAAATACTTGTATGAGTTAGCATTAGCACTTCATGGAAAATATTATTGTCAAATAGTTTACTAATAATTACTATCTTCGAGGCTAAAATAAGCTTTCGTGCTCTACAAAATTCATCTTTGACCAATGTATATTGAGAAGCCATGCCCTTGCCGACTCAAATTCACGACTGGCCCAACTTGATGAAATCAACATTGAATTGGTATGAATTAATATAATAATACTTAAGAGTCTATTTGTAGGTTCTTATAACTTATAATGTCACACCCCAAATCCAGAGGGGCCCGACCGACACTTAGTTCCTCACTTGAGTGAATAAACCAAAAGAAACTAGCCAAGTAACACCACCTACAACAAGTCAAGGTCGACAAGGCCTAAACAACACACAACCTTCATAATATAAATAGAAACAAAGCAGACGTACATGGTCTCTTTAAATCACAAGCTACATGAAAGCCATCTATCTATCTGTCTATCTGTCTGTCTGTCTCTCTGTTTGTCTCTCTGTCTGTCTATCTTAAAAACATGAACTCCAAAATATGAATGTTAAACTCCAAAATATGAATGTTAAATTATTACTCCTAACTTAAATAAAGCTCTAACTAAACACACCTCACACTACAAAATTTTAGGCAAATAGGTACAAACTCCTACTCGAAGAGTTCTCACTTCAATATCTCACATTCTGGATAAGCACCAATGTTAAAACAATCATACTTTGACAGTCTTCCCCAATTGATGCAACTTCTCGCTTCTATATCTATAACATAGTCAAACGTTGCTTGTTGTTTCCTATCAAACTTACAACTTCTGCAAAAACAAATAGGTATGCCCTGTTACATCGGCTTAGCCAAAAATATTGTCTTAGTCAATCAAACCTTCTTCTACACTATTAATTGTTTTCCCTTTATGCCTAGATTTTTTTTAAGTTAACAATGTTCCTTCTTCAACAAAACAGAGTTAAAAGATTGGATTAGGCTTTCATGTAAATGCTCGCCAACATTAACGAGTTGTAAGTATCTACCTAACAAGTTGTAAGTTTCTACCTAATTACAACCGATAAATATTGGATCAAGGAACTTCCTTGGTAGTATGGATGTAATTGATGCGTGTGATTTCTTGCCTTACCATGGTTTCGGTATATCTTTGAGAAGATCTTATGTTTCCTATAGCATGAATTTTCCGTGCGTCTGCCACTCTTGACATATTAGAAACTAAGCTTGGAATTTCCATCAAGGGGCAATATTTGGTTATATGCCTTGAGGATATGAGGTTAAAGCCTTTCTTTCTCTGGTTTACTTTATACTAATTTTTCTTCCTGCAGAACATTTGCAGTTCTCTATCAATTATTTGTTTCTCACAAAGATGAATAGATTTTGCATGATATCCATGGGCCTTAAGTGATTAATTTTTGTCTTTATTTTTCTTCAGGGAATCATACATTCTATGTCCAATAATGATCAATTGGAACCTTCGCCAAAAATATTCAACTCTGACATGGATATCAGTTGTAATTGACCTTCTTAGACTTGTACATGTAATTACCTAAACTAAAGTAGTATGCTGTACACAATCAAGGTGTATCTTTCCACCTACTTTGTCTCAATTTGGTGGGCAGAGTTACTTAGTTGTCTATTTTTTAGTTAGTTGTTAATTTGTTGGGAGATTGAAGAAAGAAAGAGAAATGTATGATGCAACCTTGACTTCTTCAAAAGATCTAGTTTCCCAAAGAGTGGTTATTTGAACTATTGCAAGGATTGTGGCTTTGACAAGGTGTCTTGCTATGAATTAATAAAACCATATTGCTTTGTGGTTGAGTAGTCGAAAAGTCATATGAGAAGCATTTAATGCCCTTGATCTCTTCAGAAGTCCTACTGCCCTAGTAAAACAACTTGGTCTATTCTTTGACTCTATGGTAAATAAATCCCAACATCTGCAAGTACTTCTCTCTTTCAAATAATCATACTCTAACTGATGTGTTTGCAGGGAACCATCTATCGATAATATCTAACGTGTATCTCATTAAGACTGATCCAATTCGTACTACATTTATATCATTGTTTCTTATGGTCATATGTTCTCTACCATGACAACATATTTGAGAGTTTTGCGATAAACACTCAGAGAAACACGTTTCAACACCTTCATCCACCATTATGACTCTTTTAGAAGCAAAATCTGAGTTCTCCGATGCATCACTTATACATTCTGTCTTGAAATGTAGTTTCCCAAGCGAACACTTAAAAAGTCTGTATGTCTTTGGGGCAATAAAACTCCAACTCAGCAATTGCCAAACCTTGCTTAAGACAAATTGATGACAACTTCCCTATTCTAAAACAGTTTACAAGGGAATTGGATTCGTACATTTCAATTTCTCTATACCATGTAGTAGCCAGAGTTTCTTCATCAACATGCATTCCCCTTTTGCAAGATACCATGCTCTAACAAGCACAAGTTGTACGGTGCTTCAAACTCACACTTGATGATGATGTACTACAAAGATGACCATCATGATCTTGTTCGTATACTCTTCTCAAACATGAATTTTGATATTTGGCATCGATTGAAAAACCCACTGAACTTAATAGTAGAAGTGCATAAGTCAACCATGATGTTTGATTTTTTCACATCCTCAATTGTTTTTTAGTCTTGAAGAATAATTTAAGTGCATGTCTAAGTTGTTGTTTCTCAGATTCAGAAATGTGTCCGCTGAATAGCCTTGGTTTAACTCCACCAGCACTTCTTTGACATTTTCTAGCAATAATGTCCATTATTAGATTTGCGAGCTGTGACACTAATTGTGTGGGATCTATTTTTGATATCATTAGCTCTATGTTTGTTTTAGCTGTATTTGAAATGCCAGATAAAGGAACTCCAGAAATTTAGCATCAAAGACAACTCCAATAATACATTACATAACACGGCTTACACATGTTACACACATGTCAAAGAAATAGTACAAATATAAATACAAGGTCAACAAAACCAAAATCTAAGAATACAACTTGCAACAAGGCCACAACTAACACATAAACCCACAAATAGATGTCTACAAGCCTCTACATTACAAACCGCTAAAAAAAAGTTGGGACAGGGACCTAACGTAACCGTTATCAACTAAAGCTAAAGAATAGTCTAAACTCAGCAACTCCATAAAGAACATAGCGTACCAATCGTCAGCTAAACTCAACCACACACAGTGAGGACCCCTATCTACCTGATAACCTATTGGAATGAATGCAACACCCACCAGACAATGGGGACTTCAATATAAAACAAAGTACCACACATGTAAGGCGATAATAAAAGAAACAACATAAGAAAACTAAAACTATAATACAACATATGTAACTTGAACATAATCAATAACTCACGAAATCACTCTATCTGTGTAGTTTATATCCATTTCCCATGTTCTCAACCAAAATTAAATAAATAAATAGGATTTCAACTATCACACAATCACCTACTTGAGCCCTTCGACAAACCTTCTATAATATCCAGCCAAAACCAAATACACTTTGAATATTTGAAGGGGATTGAGGTCTAGGCCAACTTTTAACCACATTCGTCTTCTTAGAGACCACCTTAATACCCTTGCCGAAAATAATGTGACCAAGAAAAGCCACAGATCTCAACCACAACTCGCATTTACTAAACTTTGCAAATAGTTGTTGGTCCTTGAGGACTTGCAACACAATCCGCAAATGTTCGGCATACTCATCCTCACTTCTGGAGTAAATCAAGATGTCATCAATAAATACAATTAGAAACATATCAAGATATTGTCTAAACACTCTATTCATGAAGTCCATGAATCCGTTCCTGAGCATTAGTCAGACCAAACAACATTACCAAAAACTCATAGTGATCACACCAAGTTTCGAAAGAACTGTTCGGAATGTCATCTTCCTTCACTCTCAATTGGTTATAACTCGACCGAAGGTTGATCTTAGAGAAGTAACTCGCTCCTTAGAGTTGATCAATAAAGCATCTATCCTTGGAAGATGATACTTAATCTTAATGGTAACCTTATTCAAATGTCGTAGTCAATACACATGTGAAGTGAACCATCTTTATTGCAAATAAAAAAAAACTGGAGCACCCCATGGAGAGATACTCAGTCTAATAAAACCCTTATCCAATAACTCTTTCTGTTAGGCCTTTAATTCCTTAAGTTCTGTCAGAATCACACATTCATGTGGAATAGAAATAGCTTGCGTATCTGGGAAAAGGTCAATACTGAAGTCTATTTCCCTTTTGGGAGGAATACAAGGTAGATCATCTAGGAATACTCCCGGAAATATCTAGGTGGTACCTTCTACGGGTTGCCCTAAAAGGTTGGGGTACTGGACCTAAATTGATCGTATACCTTTCATCGTTCGCTTAGGGAGCTGTCCAGGTTACTCCAAATCTTGTCAGCCTTGTATTAAGGCAAGAGGACCAACCCACTTGCCTTAAACAACCAGTGGTGCCTTAAATGGACCATTAAGGGTCTTATGAAGGGTCCCTGTCCTGTTTTGGGCTCGTGGACTTTCCTGTTAACTCACTTTTTACCTTTTCAAAGTCCAAGTGTTAAAATATGACAAGTCGTGATTGGGGCATTGTAGTACTAACTTTTGGATCCTTCGCCATGTTTCATAAATAGGTTCACTGTCAATTCTCTAAAAAAAGTTGTTGATGTCGTTATGCTCTGTCATGCCCCGAGCCTACACCCTAGACCCGACTGACACTCAACAACCATTTCTTGCCCCAAGCGAACCCTTGGCCTAGCTCAACTCTCCGCGAAAGACTTACTCAATAATAAATAAACCTCAAAAGTTAAGGTTTAAATCAATTTTCAAAATGATTAACTTAGTTTTAAAATATTCATACTGGCCATAAGAGGCAAATCAAGTCTTAAACATTAACAATATAAATGAAAAGACTCCTCAACTACTACAGTCTATGAAGCCTCTACTAACTGAGATGAACGTCAGGACAAGACCCATGACATTTTAATAAACAAAGCTTAAATGTAAACTCGATGTGAAACTCTCCAGAAAGCAAGGAGGCTCGCCAACTCTAGCTTGAACATGACTGGATCAATGGAGCACCAGATGATGATCCTAATTACATGTATCTGCATCATCAAAGATGCAGGATAAATAGCGTCAGTACATGGAATGTACGAGCAGGTAAGGGGAACGCTAAAGCATAGACATATAGGCTTGAACTGGAAGGAAAGGAACATACTTACCTCATCTCAACGTAACCTCAACCTCAACTCAATACGATATAAAAGCAATGATAAAGATGCAATATAAAGAAAGCTCTTAAAATAGTAGATAACAACTCAATGAATTTAAAATACAATAATAACTCAATTTGTATGTAAAGATACAAAATAACTCAATTTGAGAGATTTTATAATCGACAACCATCACTATGAGCTATGTGATGATACAATGTCTCGCCCACGCTACCAGAACTGTCATATACCTTGTCGGAGTGTAAGGCATACTCAAATAAGTGGATCAACTAAGCTATGCTTAAAAAACAATAAGAAATCATCTAAAAAGTATGATCCTTTCTACCCATGTTGGCTACATAATTTATGAGGACTTTCATTTGTTTGAACTCGTCCCCATATTGGTGCTCAATACTACTCCCAAAATATACTCAGCTCATATAAACATTTCCTCATCCTCAAACTTTGAGATTATTACTCAAAAGACACTCTTATGAACTCATTTAGAAATCAAGGTTTCTTCCTCATCTTAAATGTAAAAACGTTTACTCTTGTGAATAATTAGTTCCCATATATTCATTTTGAAAAATGAAACTCAACTCTCCTCATCCTCATACTCAAATACTCAAGTCTTAAAACAAGTTTTAGAAGATTGTAAAAGAATTCTCAAAATGACTCAAAAGAACTCTCAAGACGTTACTCTTAACTCTACCTTGAATTTGAATTATGAATTATGAATTCAAGGGTTAGGATCTATGCTATGAAGGATCTCTTGATGCTTAGATGTAGTTTAGAGTAGTTAGGATCATAAAGGAGTGAAGGTATACTTTAGAAGAACTCAGATGGGACAAATGACGAAAAAGGATGGGGCTGGTAACCCTGGCGTATTGGGTAGCGTAGGGCGCCTGCCCCTAAACTACAGAGCACAAATCATGGCGAACTGCTAGTGCGGCGTAGCAATCCCCTACCCAAAAATCTCGATAAATTTTCCTCCTCGATTCTTGGCTCTAATTTGCCTAAAATCGATCGACTTCTTCCAAACTCTCTTAGATTCGCTTACCCAACTTATTTCCATGAAAATCTACTCGAAATCCCTCAAGAAAAATACTCAAAAACAAGATCCTCGCCTCACGAACTCAACCAAACATAATAATTCAAGAACGAACAACAACACCTCAAGAATTCTCATCAAGAACTTAAATCATTCAACCTCAAGAACGAAATTATGGAAGGAATTCACATGATTGGTGTATGGGTGAACGAACCAACACTATCAACACTTACATACCTCATTAGGATCGAATCCTTGGTGAAAACCCCTCGAAGATTGCAAGATATCCTTGAGCGCTTGAATCTTCTTCTTTCTTTCTTCTCTTGAACTTCTCTCTAAAATCCTAAGCGTATTTTAGAATTGTGAAAAATGAACTAAATAAGTTTAGACACCTAAAATATTACCAAAAATGTTTAAAGATGACGTGGTAAGGAAAAGACCAAAATACCCCTCACAAATTCGGGTGAAATTTCTTAACTGGACAGGCTGAACTCAAACGGACATATCTCCCTTATCTAAACTCGGATTTTTATCAAACTCGGTTGCGTTGGAAAGAGGGTTCAATGGCATTTCATTTGTTACTTTATGGGCCACCTAAGACATCATGTACTGAAAGTTATGGATGTTTGAAGTTGACCCAAAACTTATAATATAAGCTTAACTTGAACAAATCTCAAATTAACTCTTTCCAAATTAGTTCTTTTTCAATCTAACTCTTTCTAAGGCGGGATGTTACAATATCTCCCCCTTGGGAACATTCATCCTCGAATGGGATCACACTAAGTAGAACTAAGAGTTGCAACATCTAACACCCAACTCAAACAACCAATATGCAATTTAACACAACATAGCATTTCAACTTGAAAAAGTGTTTTACAAGAAGTCATTACCTTGGTCTTAAATTTCTCTGGAAGTAAAGAGATGTGGGTATCTCTTCTTCATATCCTCTTCAGCCTCCCAAGTAGCCTCTTCAACAAACTGGTTCCTCCATAAGACCTTGACTGATGCAACCTCCTTGGTTCTCAGCTTGCGAACCTGACGATCAAGTATCTCAATGGAAATATCCTCATAAAATAGGTTGTCCTTAATACCAATATCTTTAGTCGGTATGGTAAGCAAATGATCACTCATACACTTTTTCAACATAGAAATATGAAAAACTGGATGGACTGTTGCTAACTCTAGTGGTAGCTCTAGCTCATAAGCTACATTGCCAATTCTCTTGGATATCTTGTAAGGACCAATATACCGGGGAGCAAGCTTCCCCTTCTAGCCAAATCTCATAACACCCTTCATAGGTGAAACCTTCAAGTAAACCTAATCGTCCACCTCAAGCCTTAAGTCTCTTCTCATAACATCGGTATAGGATTTCTGACGACTTTGCGCTATTTTCAACCTTTCTTGAACAGTCTCCACTTTCTGCATAGCTTGATGAACCAAGTCTGGTCCTATCAACCAAGCCTCACCAACCTCAAACTATCCAATAAGAGATCTACATCTTCTCCTATAAAAAGCCTAATAAGGAGCCATCTAGATGCTAGAGTGATAACT
Organism: Solanum gracilifrons; assembly: GCA_029582605.1. Lineage (NCBI taxonomy): Eukaryota > Viridiplantae > Streptophyta > Magnoliopsida > Solanales > Solanaceae > Solanum > Solanum gracilifrons. Next base: position 26,387 of record JAJOOH010000769.1, read on the forward strand.
GTTGTTGTAAGCAAACTCAATGAGAAGTAAGTGATCATCCCAATTATCCTTGAAATAGATCACACAATCCCTCCACATATCCTATAAAGTCTGAATCATGTGCTCTACTTGACCATCAGTCTGAGAATGGAAAACAATACTCAAATTTACCTTCGAACCCAAACCTTTTTGGAAAGACTTCCAAAATTGTGCGGTGAATTGTGCACCTCTATATGAAATGATGGACACCGGAACTTCATGAAGTCTGACTATATCTTGAATATGTAATCTGTCATAATCTTCTGCTAAATGGGTAGTCTTTACCGGTAAAAAGTGGGCTGATTTAGTCATCCGATCTACAATCCCCCACGTAGAATCATTTTGCCTATGAGACCACATCAAACCAGTGATGAAATCCATATTGATCATCTCCCACTTCCATTTTGCAAGACCTATGTTATCAGCCATACCACCTGGCCTTGGATGCTCTACCTTGACTTGTTGGTAATTCGGGCACTTAGCAACGAACTCTGCAATGCACTTTTTCATGCTACTCCGCCAATAGCTCTCAAGTCCCAATACATCTTTGTGGAACCAGGATGGATAGATTATCTAGAGCTATGAGCTTCATCTATGATCCTCTCTTGAAGTTCATCCACCTTTCGTACACACAACCTACCTTGATACCTCAATACACCATCTCCCCCTTGTTCAAAAGCCATCACTTCCTACTTATGAAAATTTGCCTTCAAATCAAGAAAAATAGGGTCTTGATCTTGTTTCTCCTTCACTTCAGATACTGGTGATGATTAATCCCCATTCATCACCACCACTCTCTACCTTCATTGGAATCCATTAACCGGACGCCCAATCATGCAAGTCTGTGCATATCTTTGGCTAATTCTTTCTTGCCTTCCTGAACATGGGCAATACTACCCATCGATAACCTTCTCAAGGCATCAGCAACAACATTAACCCCACTTGAGCGTTATAGAATACTTATGTCATAATCCTTGAGTAGCTCTAACCACCTCCTGTGTCTGAGATTACACTCTTTCTTGCTTAATACGTATGGAAGACTCTTGTGATCGGTGAACACATCTACATGAACACCATAGATATAGTGACACCATAGTTTCAAAGCAAATACTACATCAGCCAACTCTAGATCATGGGTTGAGTAATTCTTCTAGTAAATCTTAAGTTGTCTGGAGGCATAAGCCATAACTTTGCCATTTTGCATCAATACATGACCCAATCCAACTCTGGACGCATCGCAATAACACAAAAAAGACTTGTGTACCCTCCATTAAGGTCAACACAGGGTAGTAGTCAACCATGTTTTCAATTCCTGAAAGCTTTTTTCACAAGCTTCATACCATTAAAACGTTGTTGTCTTCTGAGTTAACTTTGTCAAAGGGGATGAGATAGAAAAAAACCTCTCGACAAACCTCTTATAAAACCCAGCCAATCCCAAGAAACTCCTACTATCAGTCGAAGATGTGGGTCTAGGCCAGTTCTGCACTGCCTCAATCTTCTGAGTAGTAACTCAAATTTAATCACGGAAACAATATGGTCCAAGAATGCCACAAACTCAAGCCAAAACTCACACTTAGAGAATTTGGCTTACAACTCTCAATCCTTGAGGGTTTGCAGAACTACTCTATGATGACTAGCATGATTTCCTTATTCCTCGAATAAATTAGAATGTCATCAATGTACACGATAACAAACATATCAAGATAAGGCTTAAACACTTTGTTCATAAGATCCATAAATAGTACAGGAGCATTACTCAAGCCAAAAGACATAACTAGAAACTCATAATGACCATAACGGGTCCTGAATGCTGTCTTAGAGATGTCACTTTCTCTTACTCTCAACTGATGATAGCCTGGTCTGAGGTCTATCTTATAAAAACAAGTGACTCCCTGAAATTGATCAAATAGATCACAATTCTCAGAAGAGGATACTTATTCTTGATAGTAACCTTGTTCAATTAGCAGTAATCAGTATACATCCTAAGAGAACCATCTTTCTTCCTCACAAATAAGACCGGAGCGCCCCAAGGTGAGACACTTGGTCAAATAAACCTTTATCAAGGAGATCGTTCAACTTCTCTTTTAACTTTTTCAACTCAGCGGGAGCCATTCTATATGGCGGAATAAAGATAGGTCGAGTATTAGGAAGAATATCTATATCGAAGTCTATTTCTCTCTCAGGAGGAACTCCGGGAAGATCATCTAGAAAGACCTCTAGAAACTCGCTCACAACTGGAACTGACTGAATATGTGGTGTCTCAATGCTAGAGTCATTAACTGGGACTAAGTGATAGAAACACCCCTTGGAAATTAACTTTCTCGCCTTAAGGTACGAAATAAAACGACCCTTAGGCACTGCTGAACTACTCATCTACTCAATAATTGGCTCATTAGGAAACTAGAACTTAACCACTCGAGTTCTACAATCAATTGAGGCATAACATGCATGATGTCAGTCCATACCTAGAATGACATCAAAGTCCACCATATCTAGCTCAACTAAATTAGCCATGGTGTCCTTGTGATTGACAGAAATGACACAATCACGATAAACTCTCTCAGCTAGAGTAGACTCACCAATAGGTGTAGAAATAGTGAAAGGCTCAAGAAGTTTCTCAGGAAGAATATCGAAATTCATAGCAATATATGGAGTCACAAAAGATAGACTCTCACCTGGATCAAGTAATGCATATACATCAAAAGAAAGGACTTTTATCATACCAGTGACAACATAAGGTGAATTCTCTTGCTCTTAGCGACTAGTGATAGCATACAGATGGTTTGCTCCTCCGCCTATTCCTAAAGTAGCTCTTCTAGGTGCAACACTGCCTGGTGGAGCCATTGAAGAAGATTGTGCTCCATTTCCCCCATTACCACTCCCTGCATGTTCTTAGGGCACTCCCTCATAAATTAACCTATTTTACAACTCTTGAAGCAACCAGTGGAGCCATCACGACATGCTCTTGGGTTGTTCTTACCACACTTAGCACATGCATGAGTCCAATTACCTCCTTGTGCCACACTACCTTGAGATTGTGCATGTCTAGCTCTAAAGTTATGAGAATTCTGATTCTTTAACTAACCTATGTTCCTTGGTTCAGGTGCACTAGCACATGATGGAGCAGGTCCAGTTGCCCTTTTCTAAAAAGATGACCGGTTTGCATCTCCAATTTTCTGTTGTCCGGACTTATTACCCGTAGTCTTAGATTTCTTGTTCCGAAACTCTTCTCTATCTCTCAACTTGTCCTCCTCAACCTGCTGAACATGGTTCATAAGTCTTGCTATGTCCATGTACTCTATCAACATAGCAGTCTTCCCCTCTTTGTTTGACAGATGAGACAACCTAGACACAAACAAGCTCATACTGCTCCTCATATCAACAACCATCTCGAGAGCATAATGGGACAATTGAGTGAACTTGAGGCTTTAGTCGTGGACATTCATGGATTCTTGCTTAAGAGTGAGGAATTCTCTTACCTTTGCCTCTGTCAGCTCACGGGGAAAGAAACGCCCTATGAAGGCACTCTCGAACATGGCCCAACTCACAATTGGTGCCTCTTCACCTCTACTATTCTTCCATTGATCGTGCTAGATCCTAGCAACACCTTTGAGTTGGTATGCAACCAACTCCACTTGATCAACATCAGCAATATGCATCACTTCAAACACTTTCTGCAACTCTTCCACAAAGTTCTCCAGATCCTCAGTGACACTTGAACCGATGAAGTCTGGAGGATTCATCCTTAAGAACTCACGGATATTGGATGTATTAGCAACATCCTATCGATTCCGTATTTGTTTCCCATCTTGGTTGGTCACAACTTGACTCAACATCCAGATAGCATCCCGAAACTCAACATTAATGACCTCTCCTTGGGGTTGCACTTTTGGTGCATTGGGTACCCTTGATCCGGGGATCAACATTCCTCCTAGCAGGGCGACCTCGAACATCCCTTCGTGGAGGCATGATCTGAAAAGATATGCGCAAGCATGAATTAGAAAGAGACTTTTATAGAGTTAAACTCTATCGTACAAAAAGAGTATCAAAGAAGGGAATTGTTTCCTAATTGTCACAACTTCCTAATTATAGATGTGGCGCGCTTCACACCGATAACTAGGACTCTATAGACACAACTTCATAGACACCCTAAGCCTACACCCTTGACGCGACTGACACTCGAGAACTATTTCTGGCCCCAAGCGAACCCTTGGCCTGGTTCAACTCTAAGCAGAAGACTTACTCAACGATAAATAAACCTCAAATGTAAAGTTTTAACTCAACGTCTCGAAATGATTAACTTAAAACATTTAAAAATAGTCAACTGGCCATAAGAGGTAACTCAAGTCTTAAACATTAACAATAGAAATGAAAATACTCCTCAACTATGTCACGCCTCGAGGGTACCCCCTTGGCGTAAATACGGGACCTAGAATCACGAGTGACCCGAAACTAACCCTGAGCTGGCATATCATAACATACTAGGATAAAATGACATGAGAAATACTATGCGGATGCTAAAGACCATAATATAACTGAAGTGGGGAATAGCCAATACTGTCTGAATAACATACTGAATAAGAGTTTACAATACTAGATTATAAATCTCAAAATGCTAGAACTGATTCTAACTATGTCTGAAATAAGCTTCTAACTAACTAGAGATGATGGGACATGCCCCAGCTAACTCTAGAAAAACTAAAACTAAAAGACTAAAAGTAAAGGAAAACATGTCTATCTTCCTCGAAGAATGAGGACTCACCACTGGTACTGCTAAATTGGAGATCGGGAACTGATCTATGTGTGATCAAAATGCTAAGGACCTAACTCTACATTACGAGAAGATGTAGTGCATAGTATGCGTCAGTACTTGAAAGGCACTGAGCATTCAGGATAGGATAATAAAACTGAACAATATCTACATAACTGAAATAAAGCATACTGATCAATGATATATGATGAACATGAAGAATATACTAAACATTGCTGAATATGAACTAAACTGAATGCAATGACCAAGTTCATAACATGTTGAAACTAAATACTGAACTGTAACTGATAACCTGGTCCATGTACTAGAATTTGACTGTGAGAGCTACTAATAATCGAAATAAAACAACGTCAGCTAAGCGTGGAATCCGATGTATACGCCCCATCGAGAGGACTAAATATACCTTGCTAGGGCTATAAAGGCATGACTGGAGTGATCACTAAATATGATACCCACAGAGGGGACTTAACCTATGGGGGCCCGCAGTTCTGGGACTACAAGGGTGACTGACCCTAGTCTAACTCGGTATTAAGCCTACTCCCAATAGAATGTATAAAATACAACATAACTGAAATAAATTGGATAGCTCGAGATTCTGACATGCTAACTGAAAATGCAACATTAAGTATTGATAATGAAATATTTGAAAATTGATTCATGTATATCTGTATAAACTGACCTAGCAAGTGTAATTCATGAACTGAATGAATCTACACAACTAGGGTTCTGAATTTCATGCAAGAATTAAGCAACATAGTTACGAAAATGTAATATTCTGATTAGGATTAATCTAACAGATAAAACATAGCAATAATATGAAGTTCTATAAACCCTAAGTCTAAACATAATGAATGGAATCAAGAATCTGACTGAATTCTAGGGACCTAATGGGTGAAAAAAACTCACTAGTGGAATCCGATGTATACACCCCATCGAGAGGACTCAATATACCTTGCTAGGGCTATAAAGGCATGACTGGAATGATCACTAAATATGATACCCATAGAGGGGACTTAACCTACGGGGGCCCGCAGTTCTGGGACTACAAGGGTGACTGACCCTAGTCTAACTCGGTATTAAGCCTACTCCCAATAGAATGTATAAAATACAACATAACTGAAATAAATTGGATAGCTCGAGATTCTGACATGCTAACTGAAAATGCAACATTAAGTATTGATAATGAAATATTTGAAAATTGATTCATGTATATCTGCATAAACTGACCTAGCAAGTGTAATTCATGAACTGAATGAATCTACACAACTAGGGTTCTGAATTTCATGCAAGAATTAAGCAACATAGTTACGAAAATGTAATATTCTGATTAGGATTAATCTAACAGTTAAAACATAGCAATAATATGAAGTTCTATAAACCCTAAGTCTAAACATAATGATGGGAATCAAAAATCTGACTGAATTCTAGGGACCTAATGGGTGAAAAAAACTCACTAGTGAAATCCCACATACATGGTGACGAATTCCACGGAGAAATATTTTGATTTTGGGGTTGGAACTGAGGGAAACTTGTTGCGTTCTTGGAGAGGGCTTGGTCGACTCTTTCTCCTTTTTTTCTCTAAGATTTCTAAATTTTTGGTGAATGAATCGCTTAGGGTAAAGTTTGATTAAGTTACTAGACTAAGACTGTCCAAAACGATGTAGATAAGGGGTTAAATGACATATTTTAGGTGTCCAACGCATAGGGAAAAGAACAAAACAAGTCTAACTTAAAATCTGACGAGGCCACTGACGACCCCCGATCGACGGACCGTGGACTAATCGACAGGTCATCCTGGCAGGGAATCGTTTGGCTTCAGAGAGAGGCTGCTGAGGGCCACGATCTATAGACCTATACCATGACCTGTAGTCTAGCCTAAGGTCTGTGGGTTCGGCCATGGGTCGTTCCTTCTCTGAGACTTTCTGGGCAGCCTGCAGGTAGGCAACCACAGACCCCACCTGCGGTCCATTGGTTAATATATGGTCCGTGGGTGGTCCTCGTTGGTGGCACCTACCACTTCTTATTTTCTGCAATTTGGAATTTCTAGAGGATGGGGTGTTACATTATCTCCCCCTTGGGAACATTCGTCCTCAAATGAAGACTAAACTAGCTGAGTATGGAGGGAAAGAGCTACAAACCCTATCACTAAGTACTGGGAACTGAAATATGACTGAACTAAATTCCAAGATCATGCAAATACTCTAAAAATGCAAATATAACTGAAGGAACATGATACTAAGACTTATTTTATGCACGAGTAACTGAAAGACTAGAGAGGAACTATTACCTCAAGCTGGATTGGAATCGGAAGGAAAGAGATGAGGGTACTTGGCCTTCATGGTTGCTTCTGCTTCCCAAGTAGCTCCCTCTACGGACTGACTCCTCCACAAAACCTTAGCTGAACTGACTTCTTTGATTTCGAACTCGACGATCAAGAATTTAAACTAGCACATCTTCATAAGTGAGACTATTCTTCACTGCCACACTTTCCAATGGTACTATGGATACTGGATCACCCACACACTTCTTCAACCACAACATGTGAAAGGCCGGATGGACTGCTGCTAGTTCTGCTGGCAATTCTAACTCATAAGCCACTTTACCAACACTTTTTATGATATTCTAAGGGCCTACATTTCTAGGACTAGCTTCCCTTTCTTTCCAAATCTCATCACCCCCTTCATAGGTTACACTTTCAGGAAAACCCAATCATCAATTTGGAACTCCAAGTCCCTTCTCCTTACATTTGCATATGACTTCTGGCGACTGTGGGCTGTCTTAAGTCTATATCTAATGAGCTGAACTTTTTCCATAGCATCATGAACCGAATCTGGCCCTATCAAGGTCGCTTCACCTACTTCGAACCAACCAACTGGAGATCTACATCTATGCCCATACAATGCCTCATAAAGGGCTATTTGGATGCTAGAATGGTATCTATTATTGTAGGAAAACTCTATAAGAGGAATGTGATCATCCCAACTACCCTTGAAGTCGATCACGCAAGCTCTCAACATGTCCTCTAAGGTCTGAATGGTACACTCTGCCTGGCTATCTGTTTGTGGATGAAATGTTGTGCTGAGGTTAACCTGAGTACCAAGACCTTTCTGAAATGACTTCGAGAAATGAGAGGTAAACTGAGGACCTCTATTTAAGATGATAGAAAAAGGAACCCCATGCAAACTGACTATCTCATTAATGTAAAGCTTGGTGTAGTCCTCCGCCAAATCTGTAGTCTTAACAGCCAAATAGTGAGCAAACTTAGTAACTCGGTCTACTATCACACAAATAGAGTCATGTTGTCTGTGAGTACGAGGTAAACTTGTAATGAAATCCATGTTTATCACTTCTCACTTCCATGTAGGAATGTTAATTTCATGAGTCATACCCCCTGGTTTCTGATGTTCTACCTTCACATGCTGACAATTAGGGCACTTAGCCACAAAATCTGCTATATCCCTTTTCATGCCATTCCACCAAAAGGCTTCCCGCAGATCACAGTACATCTTAGTGGCGCCTGGATGAATAGAATACCTGGAGTTATGGGATTCTGTAAGGATCTGTTGTCTCAATTCACCTACCTTAGGAACACATAAATGACCCTGGTAGCAAAGCACAACATCTCCTCCTTGGGAGAAAACCTGAACTTTCTGCTGATGAACTACACCCTTCAATTGAAGCAGTATAGGATCATTTTCCTGTTTTTCCTTCACCTCCGCTACCAATGAAGATGCTGACCCATTCTGAACTGCAACACCACCATCCGATATGCTCATAAGGAAAAATCCTAAGCAAGCAAGTCGGTGAACATCCTTCGCTAATTCCTTCCTTTCTTCCTCAACATGTTCTACACTACCCGTAGATAGTCAGCTAAGAGCATCAACTATTACATTGGCCTTACTAGGATGGTAAAGCATATTCATATCATAGTCTTTGAGGAACTCAAGCCATCTCCTCCGGTGAAGATTCAACTCTTTCTAGGTGAACACATACTAAAGGCTCTTATGGTCTGTGAACAAATCTACGTTCACACCATAAATGTAATGTCTCCAAATCTTTAGAGCAAATACTACGACTGCAAACTCGAGGTCAAGAGTCAGATAGTTCTTCTTGTGCACCTTAAGTTGTATAGAAGCATAAGCTATAACCTTACGTTGCTACATCAACACTTAACGTATGCCGACTCTAGATGCATCACAATGGATCACATAACCGTCTGAACGCTCTGGTAGAGTCAAAACAGGAGTTGTAGTCAACCTAGTTTTCAGTTCTGAGAAGCTCTTCTCACAATCATCTGACCACTGAAACTTAACCTTTTTCTGAGTCAACTTAGTCAATGGAGAACCTATGGATGCAAATCCTTCCACAAACCTTCTGTAATAACCGGCTAAATTCAAGAAACTTCTGATATCTATAGGAGAGGTAGGTCTGGGCTATTGCTTCACTGCCTCTATTTTCTGAGAATCCACTCGAATCTCTTCGCTATATACCATATGACCAAGAAAAGCAACTGATCATAATTAAAACTCGCATTTGCTGAACTTAGGGAATAATTGGAGATCTTTGAGAGTTTGCACGACTACCCTCAAATGAGTCGCATGTTCTTCCTCATTCCTAGAGTAAATGAGGGTATCATCAATAAAGACAATAACAAACAAGTCCAAATACTGCTTGAATACCCTTTTCATTAAATCCATGAAAGCTGCAGGAGCATTGTTTAGTCCAAATGACATAACTACAAATTCATAATGACCATATCGAGTTCTGAAGGATGTTTTTGGGATGTAACTATTTCTGACTCTGAGCTAATGATAACTGTATCTGAGGTCTATCTTTGAAAAATGGCTAGCACCCTGAAGTTGGTCGAACAAGTCATCAATCGTGGAGAGAACGTACTTATTCTTGATTGTTACTTTGTTTAACTTTCGATAGTCAATGCACATCTCGAGGGAACCATCTTTCTTTTTCAGGAACAACACAGGTGCACCCCGTGAGGAAATACTGGGTCTGATGAAGCCCTTATCTAGAAGGTCTTTCAACTTCTCTTTCAATTCCTTAAGCTCAGCTGGAGCCATTCTGTAAGGAGGAATAGAAATATGATGGGTATCTGGAAGGAAATCAATTCCAAAGTCGATTTCCCTTTTGGGAGGAACCCCGGGAAGGTCTTCTGGAAACACTTCTAGAAACTCATTAACTACTCGAACTGACTCAAGAGTTGGGGTTTCGGAACTTGAATCCTTAACCCAAACTAGATGATAGAGATACCCTTTAGAGATCATCTTTCTGGCCTTAAGGTAAGAAATGAATTGATCCATAGGTACTGAGCTACTACCCTTCCATTCTATGACTGGTTCCCTTGGAAACTGAAAACGAATGATCCTAGTTCTACAATCGACTGAGGCATAAAAGGAATGTAACCAATCCATGCTTAGAATGATATCAAAGTCTACCATTTCTAACTCTACAAGATCTGTTGAGGTAGTTTTTTTAGAGACTGTGATAGGGCAATTTCTATATACGCGTCTTGCTATAACTGGGTCACCAACTGGAGTAGAGAGTGAGAAGGGTTCTGAAAGAGTTTTTGGACTGACATTGAAGTTTACTACTGTATAAGCAGTTAGTAGCCCCTGGATCTAACAAAGCATAAACATCTAAGTGAAAGACTTGTAACATACCATTAACCATATTAGGAGAATTTTCCTGATCCTGGTGAGCCTGGAGAGCATACAACCTGTTCTAGCGCTGACTGCCACCTGTACCAGACGAAGTACCTTACTGAGTTAGGTGACCTGCTTGTGCTGCTAAAGCTGTAAACTAAGCCCTAATGTTGTTACCTCCTTGTCCCTGCTTAGAAGAAGGGCAATCCCTCAACCTGTGACCAGTCTGACCACACCCAAAACATCCACCTTTCCTGCATGACATTCGCTCGGATGGTTCTTACCACACTTGGACAAGTTGGGTAGGTTTTGGTACCTGAAACACTCTTCTCTGATCTTGTCGTAACCTGGGGGATGGAGCACTAGCTGATGAAGGTGCTGGAGCTAAAGATTTTTGCTTAAATTTCAAGCGATTTCCACCACCGATTTCTACTGAGAGTACTCATAGTTGTCTGTTCTAGCCTTCTTGTTGTCCTTAGCTAGTTCTCAAAGCTTATCTCCATCAACTTGCTGAGGATGAGTCATGAGCCTAGAGATATTCATGTCCTCTAACAACATAGCATTTATGCACTCTGTCTTCACCAAGTGAGATACTAAAAAATGGAACTTACTCATCTGAGCCCTTGGATCGGTAACCATATGTGGAGCATACCTGGAGAGCTGGGTTAACTTGAGTCCGTACTCTTGGACAGTCATAGAACCTTGCCTTAAATTCATGAACTCATGAGCTTTTGCCTCCCTCAACTCTCTTAGAAAGAACCTGTCCAGAAAAGCTCCGGTAAAATACTCCGAAGTCACAGGAGCTGCATTCTCACCCCTGTTTTCCTTCCATTGAGTGAACCAAATGTGAGCTACATCCTTGAGCTGGTAGGACACCAACTCTACTCTATAATTTTTAGTTACTTGCATCACCCCAAAGATCTTTTTGACTTCATCAACAAAGTTCTAGGGATCCTCACCAACTTGCCACCCTAGAAACTCAGGCGGATTCATCCTAACCAAATCGCGGACCCTAGCTACCATTGATCCACCACTAGCATTTGCAGGAACTGGAGCCTGCTGGTTGTTCTGGTTGGCTACACGCTGGGACAAAAGTTGGATGGCGTTCTAAAACTCAACATTCGAAACCTCATGATCTGGGACTGGAGGAGTTGAGTTAGTGTTGCGGGGATTAGTATTCCTTGCATAAGCTCTGCGAGGAGGCATGAAATGAAAATGCATAACGTCGAGTTAGAAAAAGGATATCATACCCACGCACGATAAGAATATCAAGAAATTGAAGTTTTTTCTAAAACACTTCATAGCCTCCTCCTCATAGGTATGGTGCACTTCACACTCATGCAAGGGACTCTACTTAGTGCGGTTTTTAGACATCCTAGGACTCTTAAACCTAATACTCTAATACCAAGTTTGTCATTCCTCGAGGCTACCCCATTAGCGTAAACACGGGACCTGGGATCACAAGTGACCCCAAGTTAACCCTGAGCTGACATATCATAGCATACTAGGATAAAATGATATGAGAAATACTATGCTGAAGCTAAAAATTGTAATATAACTAAAGTGGGGAATACTCAATACTGTCTGAATAGCATACTGAATAAGAGTTTACAATACTAGATTATAAATCTCAAAATTCTGGAACTGATTCTAACTATGTCTGAAATAAGCCTCTAATTGACTAGAGATGTTGGGACATGCCCCCAACTAACTCTAGCAAAACTAAAACTGAAAGTAAAAGAAAACATGTGTATCGTCCTCGAAGAATGAGGACTCACCACTGATACTGCTGAACTGGGAGTGATCTGAATGCTAAGGACCTGAACCTACATCACGAGAAGATGTAGCGTAGAGTATGGCTTAATACTTGAAAGGTACTGAGCATGCAGGATAGGATAAAGCTGAACAACATAGACATAACTGAAATAAAGCATATTGATCAATGATATAAGATGAACATGAAGAATATACTAAACATGCTGAATATGAACTAAACTGAATGCAATGACCAAGTTCATAACAACACTGAATACTGAACTGTAACTGATAACCTGGTCCATGCACTAGAATTTGATTGTGGGAGCTACTAATAACCGACATAAAACCACGTGAGCTAAACGTGCAGTCCAATGTATACGCCTCATCGAGAAGACCTAATATACCTTGTTAGGGGTAAAAAGGAATGACTGGCGTGATCACTAAATATGATGCCCACGGAGGGGACTTAACTTAGGGGGTACGTAGTTCTGGGACTATGAGGGTGACTGACCCTAGTCCAACTCGGTATTAATCCTACTCCCAATAGAATGTATAAAATACAACATAATTGAAATAAACTGGATAGCTCGAGATTTTGTCATGTTAACTGAGAATGCAACATTTAGTAGTAATACTAATACATTTGAAAACTGATTCATGTATATCTGTATAAACTGAACTAGCAAGTGTAATTCAAGAACTAAACGAATCTACACAACTACGGTTTTGAATTTCATGCAGGAATTAAGAAACATAGTTAGGAAAACATAATATTTTGATTAGGATTAATCTAACAGCTAAACCACAACAATAATCTGAAGTTCTAGGAATCGTAAGTCTAAACATAATGAAGGGAATCAAGAATCTGACTGAATTCTAAGGACCTAATGTGTGAAAGGAACCAACTAGTGAAATTCCACATACCTGGTGATGAATTCCATGGAGAAATCTTTAAATTTCGGGGTTGGAACTGAGGGGAAGTTGTTTCATTCTTGGAGAGGGCTTGGTTGACTCTTCCTCCTCTTTTGCTCAAAGATTTATAATTTTTTGGTGAATGAATCGCTTTGGGTAAAGTCTGATTAAGTTACTAAACTAAAACTGACCAAAACGACGTAGTTTAGGGGTTAAACGACGTAGTTTAGGAGTCCAACGCATAGGAAAAAAAAAAAATGACCCTAACTTAAAATCTTATGAAGCCACTGAAGGCCCCTCATCGGCGGACCGTGGACTGACCGATGGTCCGTCCTGGCAAGGCATCATTTTGCTTCAGAGAGAGGTTGTTGAGGGCCACTATCAATGGACTTGGACCACGGCCTGTAGTCTAGCCTACGGTCCGTGGGTCCGGCCATGAGTCGTGCCTTCTTTGAGACATTCTGGGCAGACTGCAGGTGGGCAACAACTAACCCAACCTACGATCCGTGGGTGGTCCCCGTTGGTGGCACCTACAACTTCTTATTTTCTGCAATCTGATCTTTCTAGCATACGGGGTGTTAGAAACTACTACTGTCTACGAAACCTCTACTAACTGAGATGAACGTCGGGACAAGACCCACAACATTTTAATAAACAAAGCTGAAATGTAAACTCAATGTGAAACCCTCCGGAAAGCAAGCAGGCTCACCAACTGTAGCTGGAACACGACCGGATAAACGGAGCACCGATTGATGATCCTAATTACCTGTATCTGCATCATGAAAGATACATGCAATATGGTGTCAGTACATGGAATGTACGAGCATGTAAAGGGAACTCTAAAGCATAGACATATAAGCTTGAACTTGAAAGAAAGGAACATACTTACCTCATCTCAACTAAACTCAACCTCAACTCAATACGATATAAAACCAATGATAAAGATGCAATATAAAGAAAGTTCTTCAAATAGTAGATAAAATCTCAATGTATTTAAAAATACATTAATAACTCAGTTTGTATGTAAAGATTCAAAATGACTCAATTTGGGAGATTGTCTAACCGACAACTATCACAATGAGCTATATGATGATACATCGTCTCGCCCACACTGCCAGAACTGTCCTATACCTTTTCATAGTATAATACATCCTCCACTAAGCTATTCTTAAAGAGCAATAAGGAATCATCTAAAATGTATGACCCTTTCTACCCACGACTACTACACGGTTTATGAGGACGTTGAGTTGTTTGAACTCGTTCCCATATCGGTGATCAATACTACTCCCAAAATATACTCAGCTCATATGAAAACATTTCCTCGTCCTCAAACTTTGAGATTATTAATCAAACGATTCTCTTAAAAGAGATTATACTCAAAACTCCTCATGAACACATTTGGAAATCAAGGTTTCCTCCTTATTTTAAATGTAAAAACATTTACTCTTGGGAATAGTTAGTTCCCATATATTCATTTTGAAAAATGAAACTCAACTCTCCTCATCCTCATATTCAAGTACTCAAGTTTTAAAATATTGTAAAAGACTTCTTAAAATGACTCGAAAGAACTTTCAAGACTTTACTCTTAAATCTACCTTGAATTTGAATTATGAATTCAAGGGTTAGATCCATGTTATTAAGGATCTCTCGGTGTTTAGATGTAGTTTAGAGTAGTTAGAATTAGAAAGGAGTGAGGTATACTTTTATAGAACTCAGACAGGACAAACGACAAAAAAAGGATTGGGTGGGTAACCCTGGTGCACTTAGTGGCGCGGGGCGCTAGCCCCTAAACTACATAGCACAAATCCTGGCGCGCCAACCCCCTGCCCAGAAAACTCGAAGAATTTTTCCTCCTCAATTCTTGGCTCAAATTCGCCTAAAATCAATTGATTTCTTCCAAACTCTCTTAGATTCATTTACCAAACTTAATTCCTTGAAAATCTACTCGAAAACCTCAAGAAAAATACTCAAAAACAAGATCCTCGCCTCATGAACTCAACCAAACATCATGATTCAAGAACGAACAACACCTCAAAAATTCTCATGAAGACCTTAAATCATTCAACCTCAAGAAGGAAATTACGGAAAAAATTCACATGATTGGCACTTGGGTGAACGAACCCAATACTATTAAAACTTACATACCTCGTTAGGATCAAATTCATGGGGAAAACCCCTCGAAGATTGCAAGAAATCCTTGAAATCTTGAATCTTCTCCTTTCTTTCTCCTCTTGAACTCCTCTCTAAAACCCTAAGTGTATTTTAGAATTGTGAAAACTGAACCAAATCAGTTTAGACCCCTAAAATATTACCAAAAACGTTTAAAACTGATGGGGTAAGGAAAATACCAAATTACCCCTCACTAATTCGGATAAAATTCCTTAACTAGACAGGCTGAACTCACACGGGCATATCTCCCTCATCTGAACTCAGATTTTAGTAAACTCGGTGGCGTTAGAAAGAGGATTCAATGACCTTTTATTTGATATCTTATGGGCCACCTAACTCATCTTGTAATGAAAGTTATCGTCATTTGGAGTTGACCCAAAACTCACAACTGAAGCTTAACTTGAACAAATCTCAAATTAACTCTTTCCATATTAGTTCTTTTTAAATTTAACTCTTTCTAAGGCGGGATGTTACATTCTTTACCATCTTCGGAGAAGAGAATCTCTCAAAGAATACCTTAGTGAGTCCCTTGGTAGTTCAACTAACAATTTTGAGGCCTCCCCCATCATAGAAAAAGGAAAAAAACCTCAATGGAATGGAATCTATGGTGATGTTCCTAAAAGAGAATGGGCCACATACATCCACAAAGTTGTGAATGTGCTCATGGGGATCCTCAGAAAAAAGAACCCTAAACAGTCCCTTCATTTGGAGTTGTTGAAGCATGGTTCTGATTACATGAAATATAGCATTCTCCATAGTTATGGGTAATCGGATAGCTCTCATACTTCCTATGGCATTAAAATTCACATCATCTAAATTTCCCTCATCATCACTATAACCATGCTGACTAGCATCATTTTTCTCAATGACACTCATGCCGTCACCTAAAAAGAGCAAAATAATGAAACAATAAGAGTATTCTACTACACTAAATTAGCTTACAAAGCCATTTCATTAAAATAATTCTAAGCACCACTCTCTGGCAGCGACACCATTTTTGATAAGGCTCAAATTACTTGCATTGTAAACCCATTAAACAAGTAAGCAAAAGCAATCTAATTACCCAACATATCAGGTCATGGTCGAACACCACAAGGAGTGGTTTGTTAAAGAGTTCAATTACAATGTCAAATTATATCTCAATTCATTGCATGGTAACAAGGGTGAAAATGATTCCAACTATAAATTAGAGATTGTTTTGTAACCAATTTTGATCAATCAAATTTAAACAAGAGATTAACAAACAAGTGGATTGGGAAGCTAGGAGTGTGCAGAAGTGGGTATTGATTTTAAAAGGTGGGTCAATGTGATTGCTCATAAACCTTAATTACCCATGGATAGGATGGGTCAATCTTAAACATATATCGTATTTCTCAATCATAATATGTTTATCACAAGAATTTCTCTCGGACACTCGCATGTGTAATAAACTAACCAACCCAATACCTTGACATTAATCTTCTCTCTCGAGCAAGACTACAATTTAGAGGTGAAACACCAAATTTCTTTCTCGAGCAAATAAAGAATTTCAAACTAATATGCAAGAATAAACTCAATTACCCACTTCATAGACTCTCTCTCTCTAGCAGTATACAAAGATCTAAATCTAGGATTAAGTTTGCAACATTAGTTCATAAATTGAACTCATGATAATCAAATAAAATCCATGAAAATCAAGGTACAACGTAGCAATACACATTATCCCACAAATTTAATCAAAACCCAACTCCATATGCATACCTCTAGAATAGGGGTTTTAGCCAATCATATTAAAATTTCTAGAGTAAACCAAAAAAATTCTCGGCCATCAGATTGATGATATGCAACTTCAATTAAACAGGCCCACTTCAAAAATCCTAAAAATTATGAGTTATCAGCTTGTTTCTCACACTACAAAATAGAAGTTTTCTATTGTACTCTTTCAGAAAAGTTTCAGATCCCATTCTATAAGCTGAAAGGATACATTTTTCTCTCCTTTATGCTATTTATAGTTCCCCAAAACTTCATCAAATTTCTTCGTTGGAAATGTTAGTCGTTCTTGTCGAATTGTTCTTCTTCTCGCCTTTCTTGGTTTCAGCCTTCAATGGTTTAAACTAGAGTTGGCGAGTTCGATGGAGTTCGCCGTTCATATTTGGTGAGTAGTTGATTATCATCCAATCTAGCATTTTTTGCCTTAAACTTGGCTTAAATGTACTGTACTTTTGGCAAGCACTTGTTAGTTCACCGATTGAGTTAGGTGAGTCGGCGTTTAGCTCTTTTTCTTACCAACCTATCTTTAGCATTTCAGTTAATGACTCTGCCATTTTTTGTGAGATCTAGCAAATTTAGTGATTTGCCGAGTGCCTTTCGGCGAGCATTGATGTCACAATTTCGCTCTTTTTCCATTGTTTTAGCCTCTTTTTTGTGATTCATCCTTGCCTTTTCCTTGAGACTTTATAGCTACAAAACACAATAAATCATTAGATACGGAGTTACAAAAGGCATTAAGGACACTAAATGTTGAACTAAAAAGACCTCAAATGAGTCAAAATATCCGACTCATCACATCCTTTGAAGCTCATGGATAGATGGATTGACACTCTTCCCTTTGCAACAATGTTGGAATATCCTCTTCCTTAATATTATCATCGTAGTGAAACATTTCTTCAATCTCTAATATATCTTATCATCTTGCAATCAAACACTAATTACTTTATTTCCAAAATGAAGAATATATATATGGAAACATAAGAAGTGTACATGTAAATAGTATATTGCAAATTGTAATAAAATAAAGACCCCAACTTACAAATTGAAATTGCCTGGTTTATGATATATGATTCAATTTTAATTTAATAACAAGTTGACAATTTGATTGTAATCTTATTCAAATTCAAGTTTATGCTATTGCATGTTATTTAATTGTAAGCTTATCCAATTGTAATCTTAACCAATTGCAAGCTTATTCAATTACATGGTTACCATATTGCATGCTTATCCAATTACATGTTTATCGAATAAGTAGATCATTTAAAGGATATGAATAGACTTCTATTTTTAAAGAGTCGAATGTGCTTTATAAATTTCTTGCAAGATTATCTAATAGTGGGTGTTTTAAATACACATCAATAATACAATGTATTTATAATCCAAATAACATACTTGATTTATTCATTGAATTATATAATAATATTTATTATACATGCTTTATACCTATAGTATATAAGATATAAATAAATCCAATATTATTTTAATTAGAACATGCATAATGTGATTTATATCGTGTGTGTATAGCTATATATATGCCTACCTTAATTATAAACAAACTCATATATAACTAGGTTTAATAAGTGATGATAAATTTACTATAATGAAAGATAAATTTGTAAGCAAAAAGTATGGACAACATTATTTTTTCATTTGGCTATGAGTTCCATGAAAACTATTTATTTAATATATAGTATTTAATATCTGACAGTGTATGCCATGTGTTCTTGCTAAATGGAACATGAAAATCCAATATTTTGATAAAATTAACACTCGGTAGTGAATAACCACGTTAAGACTAGAAGATTAATTTGTATCTAATAATCGTTAAATATATTTTATTAAATAATACAAATTGAGATATTGAATAATGATTTTATGGAAAGCAATCTATAGTCTTATTTTTTAGGATAGTATCTATTAGGGTAAATTATAAAAATGTCTTCTATTGGTAATGTATTTATGTTTCTTCCATAAATAACTATAACCAATTTATAAATAAGGCAAAAAATTAAGCATTCAACTTAAATCTTCAAAGATGGTTGGTAAACATCTGAACAACAAGTCAATACTTTTCTATCAAGTTCTCAAAGGTATTTTTTTCTATTTTGTGTATGTGTGTGCTATTTTTGACAACTTAAGCCAATTTCATCCAATTTTGTAAATTCAGGATCAAGAGTTGTGGAACCATCAAAACAAGAAAAAATGATGAATATTATTGATTGGGAACAAGTGAGTTCACGTGTTACCAATTGAGTTTATACATTCAATTTGTTGTTGGTTTGACTAAGTATCTATGTGTTCTCTTTTACTATGGATAAAATGTGTTTTTCCCTATTTAGGTTCTATCATTTCGTGAAAGAGAATATGGATAATGAGAGACATAGAAAGAAACATACTAGTAGAAAGTTAAGAAAAATAAGAAGAAAATTAAACAAATTATATCCGGAATATA